>LPNX010054112.1:420705-444839 GCA_001517045.1 Pseudotsuga menziesii
AACCCTTAACATGGTTGGATTTTTAGGTGTCTCCTCCCAACTAGATCACCCCTAAGGGGTTTGAACCCAAGTTGCCTTTCTAAAGATACCCACTCCTTAACTGAATAAGCTAGCAATATTTGACTTGAGATTTGATTAATAAAATTGATAATATATAATTTTATTACATAAGATAAAAATAATAATTCAAAAATAAGAAATAAATAAAACTATTAAATTTTTAAAATTGTATGTATGTTTAGAAAACAATGACTATAACCAAAACTTCTTTTCTAAATGTGTAATATTGATCAGTAATAAGTAATAATTATTTAACCATATTTTATATTATTAAAATTTCAAGTAAAAAAATCACAATTCCTTGATTAAAGACCATGACAGTTTATTTATATCCATTTTGCAATGTAATCTATTGATCAAATACAAATGAAAATTACAAGGGAATGTTACCCAATATGACTACAATATGATAACATGGATTTAAGAAATGTAAACTCAAGATGAAAATCACAAATCTTCCTTATTATTTGAATTTTTTTTATTCATATATGCAACTAGTCCATTTTATTATAATAACATGTTTATGGAAATATAATAATAACATAACATGGTTGGAAAGTGCCAGGGGAGGTAGCATAAACAATAATACTCGTGGGACTAGGAGAGATGTCTAACAATCTTGCCGAATCTTTGGCTTTATGGGAAGGTTTAACTCAAGTCATTCAACGTAATAAAGGTTATTTACTATAGTTGGATATTCAATGCCAACATTCAGTATCTTGTCTCAAAGTAGGCTCCAAGAGATGGGCCTCTCAGAAACATAATGTGGAGAATGTTACAATTGCTAACGAATTTTGAAGGTGTCAAAGTATACCATGCTCTCAGAATTTTGAAGGTGTCAAAGTATACCATGCTCTCAGAATTTTGAACTTCCAAGCTTATAGGTAGGAAAAAGTGGTGTGCAACCTTGGTTAAGGTAACCTCCTAATTTGCAGGGAAAATGTAGGTCATTGACCCATCCCATAACCTTTTCTTGTGCAATAACTATTCAAAACCTTGGTTCTTAAGCCAAAAATATGGATCAACATCAAATTAATGGAAATTCGTGATAAGTACTACATGTGGCATTTGATTTGCATGGGCACCAGGTCAATTGATGAGGTTTTAAGGATCGAGTGTGCGGATAATGGTCACAATCTTCCTAGTTTTGCAGACATGATGATTGGATTCGATGGCTTATAACAAATCTTGGATGATGATTAAATCATGTATTATTAACAATTTTTATGTGCTTTTCGTGGAAATCAGGGTTGTTGTTATCTATGTCTGAATGGAGGTTTTATGAGTTGCATTCTCCAAGTTTTTCTTGGTAGTGAGGAATTCTATGTTCTCTACAGAGGCGGTCTACCAAATTTTGAGCATTTTCATGGGCTTCTATGTTAGATGACAAATTTCAAGCTCAGTGGGAATATCTTCATGAAGTGTGGCATTTATACCGGGTAAGAAATAATAGTCTCTGTTATTGTTATTCCACGTCTTTGTAAATTTTGGAGAGGAGAAAAGAAAAGCATTCAGGTCATATTTGAGTTATGTTCCCTAAAGGGAATTAATATTGCCATTTTGGTTTTCAATACTTGTTTTTTCAAAAGAATTTGGACTTTGAGCTTTAGATTAATGCTCTCCTTGGGTTATAGTTTTCATAATTTAAATCAATTTGAAACAACCATAACTCCTTAAACGACCATTACAACAACACCTTAAACGATATTGGGGTGGAGAAGGAAGGAATAGCAATGGCCAATATATTTTAGTCATAACTGTCAATGGATTGGAGAGGCATCTTCATGATTTAAGGAACAGTATCAATAAGAAAATTGCATTATCTTAGTTTCAATTTTGAATGCAAGATGTATAGTTGGTCAATCTTTGAGCCAAAATTAATATGAATAGGTAGAGATAGAACACTAAGGAAAAATAATATATTTGAAGAATAAAATAGAGTTAAAAGGAAAAGTAGAGATCTATGAGGAAGAAAACAAAGTTTCAAACAAGATATCTAGATTCATGGTTTATATGAAGTCACATAGAATGGCGGTCCAATGCAAGTACGCAACAAAGAAAACAATGACAGTCCAGTTCATGCAAGCAACAAAGAAAACATTGATAGTCTTCCAGGGGATGATCAAATGTAGAAAGATTGTGGTCATGATGAAGGATATGATGTTACCAAAGATCAACAAGAAAACCCTCAAGATGGGATGGGAAAGTGCTTGTAATGGCCATGACCTTTTTCTAAAGTTTGTAAATTCCTTATAAATGTATTTTTTTATTAGGAAAATTTCATAGAATTTATCATAACAAGAAATAATTGTCCTTTTGTAGCAGAGTTGCAGAACCAAGGTGTATAGAAAACCCCGATTTTGAGCATTGTAAAAAACTCTATATTATCTTTTCTCTATGTATCCATTATGTATAATTCAAGGGTGTCTAATCAGGGCACATCCTCTTTTTTGATATAAATACACAACAACTGTTACTGTTAATATATATAACAACAACAACATAAATAAGAGGACAACTGGGGTCACTAGTAAACCATTCTTTACACCCATACTTATTCTCAGCTTTGGCTCAATCATGCATTGAAAATTTAGAATAATGTCATATATATCAAGAAAATTAGATATGCTAAATACAGGTTGTATGTTAATTGGTGTATGAATAAGAAATAATAACTTATCATACCTCTAAAGACATACTATTGTTTTTTTCCTATTCATTAAAAAACTATTGAATTGAAAATAATAGTTACATTTTAAACATAACATTGGTTTAAAAAAAGCATGTGGGAGAGGAAGGATGAATTTGCAACTAGGGTTTTTGATTTGTAAACTTGATCCGTATGGTGGCATTTGAAGGGGAAGCGAGGCTCCATCCTAAAAGGAAGTTCTATCTACCACCCCTACATCCTATACCCATCACCTTGAACATAGTACAAAATTGAATGTATTAGAGTCAAAGTATATTGGAAAGGGACGCATAGAGAACACACAAACTCAAGCTGATACTTTGATGCTTGAGGCAGATCCTCCATAACCGAAGACAAAGTATCACCATTGTGGAAAATTCATCCCAAAATCAACTAAAACTCCTTGGTATGAAGTAAATTGTCTACAAATAAGTGCTTATATCCAATTTATACAAGTGCACACACTTATTGGTAAATTCATGGGCCTCTAGAGATATGAGAAATATCTTCTCCATTGAACAACAACAAAAAATAGAATCCCAAGGGTTAGATGGACTTAAAATTGGGGGAAAGTGATTTTTTCATTGCTATCTTATCAAGTTTGAAAGATAAGGAGAGAACTTTTGAAGGATGTTCATACTTATTTAACTCAACGGGCCTTTTTCTCCGCCATTGGAAGCAGAAGTTTGGCCTCAAGAATACTTAAACATCTCCTTAGTATGGATCATAATATATCCCATACCCCAAGAATTCTAGAATGAGGACACCCTTGAATGGATAGGTAAAACAATTGGTGCTTTTATAAAAACATTTGAAGCCACTCGATAAAGCTAATACAATTATAAGCAAGGATATGTAGTACCTAAACTAATTGTGTCCCAACACCTTATTGAATCAATTTTCCTTACCCTTCAAGATATATACTAGATGAAAACCATGGATTATGATTATGTCCCTTTTCGTAGTTGGAAATTCCATGAGAATGGTCACTTGTTTAGAGGTTGCCCCTTCAATAAAATTAAACCTCCTGCAGTTAATCCCTCCCTGCAGAACCCATCAGGATTTACCAAGGTAGCTCCAAGAAAAAGACATAATATAAGACTCTAGGATTTAGTTCCGTCGAACAACTGTAAATCCAAAAGTAGTTTTGAATCTTTGAATCCATATCCCAATTAGAAATCTAACCCTATAACTCACTATATCTTCAATGAAATAATGAGACGATTCACCCAAGAGAACCCTTTGAGGCTTTAGTAAATCCTAATCAAAATGAGACTTAGGACCAACTAGAAATCAATGTCCATAGAGACCCAACTCTAGAAGAAGAAGAGCTCATGGAGTCAGAAGAAAGAGAAGATTTGGAAACTAGGGATATAGATCTAAAAGGCATAGTAGAGGCTTATAACATACAATAACCTAATTAAATCCTTTCAAACATATTCAATTATACAAAAAAATATTTACATAAATGCATATCCAAACAACAAAGAATGACATCCAAGCAACATTAGATTATTTCTCCTTTGGGAGCAAAAAATTCATCCCACAAAGATTTGAGAAAACCTATTGAAGAAGAAAAAAAATAGGTAGAAAATATCCTAACCAACTGATTAAGATCTAGGATCTGGGAGCTAATTGTCTCACAGTTATATGTGCCAATGATAGACAAGTTCTACCCCCCCCCCAATAAATGCTATGAAGATCATCACCTAGAATCTTAGAGGCTTCAATGGAAAGAGAAAACATGAGTGATTTTTGTTTTGAGGAAAAACAAACCATGATAATGATTCAAGAAACTAACTGTTTAGGACCTATGGGTGAATCCCTGAAGACAAGTAACACTTTTTTGGCTAAAAGTGACGGTGAAAATTTGTTTTTTTACTCATATATTAATTCGAAGCCCTCAAAACTCATATATTCTTTGTGAATTTCAACATGTAAAAAAAGACAATTGTACGAAATTATGTTGTCTTTCCACCTATATTTTAAAATAATAATAATAATAGTTAATATGCCAAAATTGCAATTAATGATAGGTTTGTTCTTGTAAATTTATAGGAAACGTTAACAAGTGGCTTGTGTGGATGTAAAATAATTTAGTGACAAATGCATAATTTTTGGAAAAAATATATGAACATAATCTACACAAAATGCAGTGGGCACACATTTTTCTTTTGAATTTATGTTGGAAAATTATAGTTTTTTTATTAATTTTTGAAAATGACCATTGAAAATTGAATCACATTTAATACATGTGTGTGCACGTAAACGTTTTTTCCACTGGTTACAAAAATTGAAAAACAAAAAACACCCTTTTGAAGAATATGCGTTTATTTAGGGTGTATATATTTTTTGAAATTTTTGGTTGTGTACTTTTGATGTTGTTTATTTTTCTTTGTGTTGGTTCGAAGTTGTGGATATGGTTTTTTTAATTGTAAGTTCGAAAAGAAAATATTTTTTTTTCTTATGAACTTAGAAACCTATAAGTTATATGCTAATGGATAGACATTTGTTGATGAATCCATTAGTATGAAGTTCTCCATCTAAAGTGTATCCCAGGGTAGAGTTTAAGCTTGAAAAAGAGGCTAGTGAATTTAAATTTGTAGAAAAAAGGCTAAAATCATGCTTTAAATCCCTCGATTGAGGTTTTTTGCCCTTTTTTTTTAAATACCTCGATTAATGGGTTGTGTAGTTAAGACAAAAGCTCGATCGAGCTAATATACCGATTGAACTAATAGCTCAATCTAGCTTTTAGAAAGCTTGACCGATAATTTAAAAGGCTTTATCGAGCTTACTTAACACATAAACACATATATCCCTAACCTTATGACTCTAGACACACTTTTACGAAAGCCATATTGAATGGGATTAGTTCATGACAAAGATTGTGTAAATTCATTGAATTTGAAATTTGGTTGAGCTATCTCTAAGACCTATTTGTTCCATCCACTAACTACTAATATTACCATGCCCATCTTGGTTGTACATTTAATATAGCCGAGATGGTTATACATCTCTAAGCTAATGCACATTAGCGGTTTTTTTTGGAAGATATACCTATATACATATATATATGATTAAGATATTTTTTTGAGTTACACATTGCTCATATTAGGGTTTTTTTCTAGTACTGAAACTAATATGAAACACATGTTTTAAGAGTAACAACCATATATGAAGCTACGATGGCCCAAATTGAGTTCCACCTATGGATTTGGAAAGAAAAAAAATTACGTTGTCTCAAATTAAAAAAATCACACAGATAGATAAAAAATTGGATGCATCATGTACCATATAAGTTCAATCTAAAGAACACTCCCTCTTCTCCCAATATTGATAATTTATCTTGAAATAAAGTTTTGATTACATGTAGGGGTGGCAAGAGCGGGGGGGATCCTTCTGGATCCCGGAGGACATATAGAACTAAACTTCGCTTGGGGATTAAATAACCAACAATGAGGCAGAGTGGATGGCTCTTCTTCAAGTCCTGCAGTTCCTTCATTCTCAAAATTACCAGAAGGTTCTCATTTTCGGAGACTCAAAGCACGCCATCTCTAAACTGATCAATGGATACTCCTTGGGAGCTGTCAATTATCGACGCTTGTATAACAAAGTTAAGCTCCTTATGCACAAATCCTATGAACCTCTTCACATTCTCCGGCTCAACAACTCTGCAGCGGACAAAATGGCTAATTTGGGGGCCTCTCTCCCATAAGGTCACTACAAGCAAAATGGGAATCCTCCCATCACCAAATATATCCCTTAAATGAGGTGTCAGATATTCTCTAATCAGCACCATCTCAATAAAGAAATAAAGTACCTTTGGTATGGGCATAGATTGAGGATCAACTCTTCGAATAATCCCTTCTCCCTTTTCTCCTTTAGCCTTCTTGGCCCCCCTTCTCTCCTTCTCCTTATCTTTTTCTTCCCCTCATCTCGCTACCCTTCTCCCATTCTCCTCCCTCCTTCCCTTCTCCTTATTCCTTCCTCCTTCCCCTTATCCGTCGCCCAACGTCACATAGCAGCTGGCCTCCACCTCGATTTGCCATCCGCCGGCTCCATTCATTTAATTGACAGTCCTTTGCCCCTTGCCGCATGGCCTCCTCACTGCTCCCTCCACCTCCCGGACCTTGTAGCATTAAAGGTCTCCAGGACGCGGGTTAATGGCATTTCTCTCTCACACGCTCCAAGCTCCATGTCTTCTCTTGGAAGCAATATGGCTCTCCATACCATTTCAATTCTCGGCCTCGGGTTACACGAAGCTCTGCGCATCCTCCTGAAAGTTGTCACAGGCATTGGAGAAGGGGGGTTGCAAGGCTTCCCGTGGCAGGCTCTCCCTCTTATTCGAACTGTAGTGAAGGAACGGCTAGCACTAGAAGCCTTTTCCCCTTGTTCATGTAGCTCTCTCACAGTTTCGAAGGCTGTCACTATCGGCTCATATTCTTCCAATTCCTCGGGTAATTTGGGTCGGAACCTGGTTTTAGGTTGTCACTGCTCGGGGTGGTAGGAAGGCACGGTGGGTACTCTGGTTTGTCATAAACAAGGTAAATTTTCGTTGCAACAAGAGCTTCTTGAGCTCGACCTTTGTATTATTCATCTTCAGGCCGTGAACGAAGTCTGTGACCCTGTTAGCTCTGCCATCCACAACAATCTCGCTCGAATCAGCATATCGACAGAGGTAAGTAGAATGGCACAGGCGGGAGAAAGTGCAGGTATTCTGGATATTAAAAAGAATCTTTGAATACTGTATGAAATGCTTGCAATAAGTGTCATGGACAATAAGGAAATGGCTCGGGAGGTGAAGAGTATGGGCGAAACTGTGAGTTATACTTCCCTTCAGATTAGCAATCATGATGCTCACATCGATGATAACGAAAGTAATCTTCGAGAAATTATGGGTAAAGTCGACATGATCCAAGAGGGCCTTCAGCGCTTCATGGCCATGAATCAAAGCAACAGAGTTTATGTAGACACTGCTGAAGCTGTGCTTCCAATGGAGGAGGAGTCCGTAGCTCAACCAGGAAAAATCAGAGGCAACCCTTAAACTGGTCTCTTTAGTTTTGGCTGAATGTTTTTTTGTCTTTTAATATGTAATTAGTATGTCCGGGTATACACTACCCACGGTCTTAGATGTTTTGAACAAACTCTATGTGAAGTCTTTTGGAAAATCTCTTGGATAGGCTCTCCGTGCAGCATTTTTGCTCTGCATATATACATTATAATACCATTACTGTAATGAATGGCTATGCACAACTAGCTTTTATATATACCTTTTTATAGTTTCTGTTAAAAAAAATAAAATTTGATTACATGTACAATAAAAATAACTAATTTAATATTTTTTTTTGTTAAAATTACTATAAAAATAAAAATAAAAACTTCAATCAATGCATATAATTGATTTTGGGTTTTTGGGGGTTTTGAACAAATTTCACAAATTTTCATTTAAATTGCTAAAAAAACAATAATTTCAATCAATGCATAAAGAACTAATTTTTTGGGGTTTTGAGTTACCTACCTCTCGGTGTGGAGACCATGGTAGCAAGAGGTGGTGGCCAGTGGAAAGTCATAGTCCTTTTTCAATTTGGCACAATTGATGGTGGTGGAAAGTCGTAGTTCTCTTCACCCCTCATTTGAGATACTCTTCATCCCTCATTCGAGATGATTTGTACTCATCGTTTGAGCTCCCATGCAAAATATGCACTGAAATAAGCCGAGGTTTGTTGTTTTTTTTACTTTTATACATTTTTCAGGAGCTCAATCGAGCTATAACACTTAATCATTCTCTTAAATTCCATCGGTGTAAAATTTCTTGCAACCTTTCATTTTAAAATTTTTATCGCACACAACAACTCAATCAAGCTTTGAGGCTTGATCAAGCAAATTCCCTCGATTAGGATCTAGATCTCGATTGGGGGTTATACAAACCTTGTATCGAGCTTCTAAAATAGCTCGATCGAGTGATTTATTAATCCCTCTATCAATATTTTTAAATATTTATCAAGGGCTTAACAATAGCTATATCGAGGTTTTTTTACCATGCGCATGCCCTCCACTTGCCAAAAAGTGTTAACCATCTTCATGGGAACACCCCTATCCTTCATTCAATAGCTCAACATATCATAAAAAATTGTAATGCATTAGCCTTGGATTCAAAAGGAATGCCAGGAGGGATAGCCACCCTTTGGAAACTTAATGATATAGAGATTACCAACTTCTTCTTTTTGAATATTGTGTAACTTCGAAAGGTATTATTATTGTATTCTTATTAGATTTTTATTGTATTATCATTATACCTCCTTTGGTGGATGTTATTGATGTATTTGGTCATGTAAAAGTCTTGAAAGAATCAATGTAAACCTTTATTGTAAGTTGGGTCAATAGTACCCAAAATAATTATTATATAAATGTTATTTTAAGTCTCCCTAGAGAAATCAGCCCGATTAGAAAGAGAAGTCAACCCAGTTACGGTTAAAGGTCACTCACACGTTGAGTATAAATATAGGAGAGGCTCCTCTCATTTGGATACATAATTTTCCCAAGCAAGTGTGTAAGAGAAGAAGAGGAGGTTGATTGGGAAGAAGAATAATTTGCTCTTATCTTTAGGGGTCATTTTATCTTAATTTGGCATTGTACTTGATGACTGAATCTATATTGAAGAAGTTCCTAGGTTTTCTTCCCTTGTAGGGTTTCCTAGAGGAAAAATATTTGTGAACTTTTGTTATGTTGTGATTGTCTTTCTTTCAATGATCATAGTACATATGTTTATTGTCTTATAATGAAAATTGTTTGAAGATCTAACATAATCATATTGGAAACATTAAAATTCTAACATGGTATCAAAGCCATCCTTAAAGAAGTAATTGCACAACCGTAAATGAAGAAATTTGGAAACTAGGGTTTCCTATTCTGATCACTTCCCTCGATAAATTATATTGAAAGGGAGGTCCAATCAACTTTCCCTTCTAGGGTGCATCTTCTCGTGGAGTAAAATTCTAATTCCGTGGATTTTCAATTTTGGCCATATAATAGGCTAGCAGGAAAACTAGGGAATCTGAATTTTTGTAGTTTTGATCACAGATTCAGAAGAAGAAGACTATTTCTCAACTTTCCTTGAGAATGCACATCACTCTCTCAAATTAGATTTGCAATATTCCAAATTTGAATATTCAGGGTTTCTCAATCACACCCTAGATCACCCAGGAAGCAATTTTCCAAAAGGAATTGAAGCAAGCACTTGGTTGGAGAACTCTTATTAGTAAGCACTATAATATTTATTTCCATTTGAGGTTCTCATTTTATCAATATGAAAAAAATACCAAGCTTGAGGACAAGCTTGAAGGAGTTGAGAACTTTTCGGCATGGAAGTATAGAGTGCTTCTTATACTAGAAGAACATGATTTGGAAAACTATGTAAAAAAAAAAGAAGTTTCGGAGCTAGAGGGAGATGTATACAAATATAGACACAAGAAGAATATGGTCAATACCAAGAGGATCATTGATGACTCCATCAAGGATCACTTGATCCCACATGTTTCCTCCTTGAAGACTCCCATGGAGATGTTTGATGCATTAACCAACTTGTATGAAGGAAATAACCTCAATAGGAATATGAGCTTGATAACTCAACTCAAGGGTGTGAATATGTAGAACTCATAAAGTATACAATCCTATTTCACAAGAGTCTCCCAGATCAAATAAATGCTAGAATATATCGGGAGACAATGTCGAAGAAGCAGAAGTAGCAATGACTAACTTGAATGGTCTCCCAAGATCACGATAATCATTCATTCAAGTAATTTTTTCTAGAAGAAGGCTCACCAAATTCAATAGACTATGGGAGGAATGCTCTCAAGAAGAATACAGATTGATAGCAAGAGAAGAGAAGATGGGTGAATATGGAAATCAGTCCCTAAAAACTCATGCAAAGAAGGGAAAGACCAAGAAAGAAGAACACTCTCACAAGAAGCCTAGAAGATTCCAAAAGAAGGACTACTCAAATGTCAGATGTTACTCTTTTGATGCGAAGGGACATCTTGCAAGAGATTTCCCCAAAAGAAAAGGACATGCAAAGAGAGGAAATAAGATATATATCATGGTCATGCCACAGAATATGATGAACCAATTTAGAAGAGAGCTAGAGAAGATTCCTCCAGTGATGAAGAGTATGTCTTGATTTCAACACTCACAGGTACAATTACTCATGGAAGCAATGTTTGGTTTGTTGATAGTGGTGCTTCCAAACATATGACAGGTTTCAAGAACTCCTTCACCAACTTGACAGAAGAAGACTCGCCCCACAATGTGAAACTTGGAGATGATTATCAATACCCCATAAAAGGGGTAGGAGAACCTTCCTATAAGATAGAATCGGGAAAACCTATCAAGATGAAATATGTTCTTTATGTACCGGGATTGAAGAAGAATATCCTTTCCATATCAATCCTAGATACAAAAGGATTCTGAGTTACATTTGTTGATGGCCAAGTACTCATGTGGCCAAGAGGTAAATCTTTTGATGATGTAGTAATAATTGGAGAGAAAGATGGAGGCTTGAACAAATTGAAAGGATAACTAGAACAAGAATTGGCTCATGACACAATGGAACCAAGCGACCTATGGCATAAAAGGATTGCACATATACACTACAAGACATTACCGATCGTAAGCAAGATTGTGACAGGTATATATGAAATCCAGAAAAAACATGAAGGCATGTGCAAAGGATCATGTGCACAAGGAAAGAATGCAAAAGAAACCATTTCCAAGCAGTGACACAAAGCAAAGGAGATATTGGATATTGTACGCTCAAACTTATGTGGACCCATTTCATCCAACTCTCTAAGAGGGTATGCATATTATGTTTCTTTTATAGATGATTATTCCCACAAAACTTGAATTTACTTTTTGAAGACAAAAGATGTAGTGTTTACTAAATTCAAAGAATTTAAAGCTCTTGTAGAGAATCATACTGAAGAGAAAACAAAGGCTTTGAGATTGGATAGTGGTGGTGAATCTACTTCAGAAAATTTTAAAAAATTGTGTAAATAACCAAGGATTAAGAGGGAGTTGAGTACTCGACAACAGAATGGTGTTGCAAAAAGAAAGAAAAGGACAATAATGGAAGCAATGAAAGGCATGATCCATGATCAAGATATTCCGATGCACTTATGGGCCAAAGTAGTAAGAGAAACAACCTATGTGAATAATAGAACACCACATCATATACTAGAGAACAAGACACCAGAAGAGATGTTAACAGGATAGAAACCAGAAGTCATCCATATCAGAATATTTGGCTACCTAGTATACTGCATACATATTCCCAAAGAGAAGAGAACAAATTTGGATGTTAGTAAAGAAGGGTATATTCGTTGGATACAATGATATATCGAAGGCATACAAAGTTTATATACCAGGCTTCAAGAAGATCAAAACTAGTAGAGATGCTACCTTCGACGAGGATAAAACTTTTAGTAGATAAAGACAAACTCACTCTGACAAAGTACATGAAGAAGAACCTGAAGCTTCTATTGTTAGAGATATAGTTATGGAAGAGATGAATTCAAAAGAAATTGAATGCCCTTATATGACCGAGCCACAAAGACCTGTAGATCAACCCCAAGAGGTGAATACTCATAAGAGAAGACCAAATTGGGCACGAGATATTATTCAATATGCAGAGAAGTATGGTTCTCCATATGGGAATTTCAGAGAAAGCAAAAGACCTTGACCATACTCCAACTATATAACACTATTGTGTGACATCATTGATGCAAATCCTTCTTGCTATGAGGAAGCAGTCTAGAAGAAATAGTGTAAGGATGCTACCAACGTAGATCCAAATCCTAGGCTCTATCAAGTGCCGAGAGGGATCAAATCTCTTCTTAGGTATCCATTGATTTGATTCAAACCAAAAGACACATATTTTTATTTAGGGTCCACATATAATATTTTTATTATTAATATTTAATATTATTTATGGCCGACATATAATATTTATTATTATTTTATATTTTATTAGGAACGAACATTACAACATTTCCCCATACATGGTTTTAAAACCACATGCAAGTCCCTCCTACAACCATGGGTTGTTTAGGAGGCCTTGCACATGGTCTTAAAACTATTTGCAAGGCCCTCCTAAACCATGTACAATAAAACCATGGGTTGTTTAGGAGGCCTTGCACATGGTATAAAAACCATGTGCAAGGCCCTTCTAAACCATGTACAATAAAATGATGGGTTGTTTAGAAGGCCTTGCACATGGTTTTAAAACCATGTGCACATAGTTTTAAAACCATGCACATGGTTTTAAAACCATGTGCACATAGTTTTAAAACCATGCACATGGTTTTAAAACCATGTGCACATAGTTTTAAAACCATGCACATGGTTTAACCATGTGCAAGGGCAACATTTTTTTGAGGATAATTCAATTTTTTATTTTTTATTATTTTGTTAGGTAGGAACATTACAACATCTCCCCCATATTGTGTTTTTTTAGTGACCCACATTTTTTACGGATAATTAAATTTTTACTTTTTTATTGTTTTTTTAGGTAGGAAGATTACAACGTCTTCCCCATATTAGGTTGTTTTTTTGGCCGACATTTATTTTGGCCTATAATTAAAAAAAATATTTTTTATTAATAAAAATAATGTTACGTAACGTTACATAACATTACGCAACGTTACAAGATCTCCCCCATACTGGGCTGTAGAGCGCCTCTCGGCGCAATGATAGAAGAGTACCGGTCAATCACGAAGAATGATTGTTGGGATGTGGTTCCGAGACCATAATGGAAGTCGATAGTGTATTCCAAATGGATCTACAAGATAAAGCATGCAGTGGATGGTAGCATCAAGAAATACAAGAAAATATTTGTGGCTCGTGGCTTATCCTAGAAAGAAGGAATAGACTACGAGGATAATATTTTTCCTATAGCTAGATACACTTCGATTAGAGATATACTTGTGATAGCTCTAGTGATCAAGTGGAAGGTACACTAGATGGAAATGAAAGTTTCCATCCTGAATGGTGTAGTAGAAGAGGAAGTGTATGTGGAGCAACCATTAGGATTTGAGACAATACATGACAGAGAGACACATGTGTCCAAATTGAAGAACGACTTGTACAATTTGAAACATGAACCCAAGACATGGTACAATAGGATAGATGTATTTTTGACGAGCTTGGGATTTACCAAGAGTAAAGTAGATTCCAACCTTTATTTCAAGGTAGAGGATGGAAAACCAATGATACTAATATTGTATGTAGATGACCTGTTATTGACAGGTGACAAGAAACTCATTGCAGAAATGAAGAAGAATATTGACAAAGAGTTCAAGATGAAAGACCTGGGTATGATGCACTACTTCTTAGGTATTGAGGTGTGGTAGAATCCAGATGAGATTTTCCTTATTCAAGGAAAATATGTAGTAGATATCTTGAAGAGATTTGAGATGATGTATTGCAAGGATATGTTCAAAGCAATGGAATAGAACTTGAAGTTGATATATGATACTACTTTAGAGACAGTTGATCCCACTGTATACATTTAGATAATTGTTTCATTGATGAACTTGATGAACACAAGTCTAGATATAGGCTTTGCAGTGAACAGTTTGAGTCAGTACATGGTAGAGCTGAGACATGTTCACCTGATTGCTACAAAGCATGTGTCGAGGTGTACCTGAAGAGTACGATTGATTATGGCCTCAATTATGCGACAAATTAGATGATTATCCTACAAGGTTATGTTGATTCAGATTAGGTCGATAATGCCACAAATAAGAAGAGAACTTCAGGGTGCTGCTTTAGTTTGGGGTTTAGCATGATTTCTTGGTTTAGTAGGAATCATACAACTGTGGCACTGAGTACAGGCGATGAAGAATACATTGCATCTTTTTCAGCTATATGTGAGGTAGTGTGGCTTTAGAAGCTACTTATAGGATTGTTTGATCTTGAGTTCTGCGACAACCATAGTTGTGTGAAGTTGTCTGAGAACCCTGTGTTTCATGACAAGTCGAAGGACATCAATATCAGGTACCATTAAATCAGGGATATGGTGTAGAGAGGAGAAGTGAAGCTCTAATATATTGTGATGGACGGGAAGATAGTCGATGTGTTGATAAAGCCTTTTTCGAGAGTGAAGTTTGAGTACTTCATGGACAAGCTTGGAATTTTCCATATCGGTGTCCATCATAAGAGGGAGTGATGAGTCCCATATTTAGACTAGTGGTATTGACATCCAACATGAAAAACAGTTGGCACTATAAAAATGTGCATCCAATATGAATAAGGGATGACATTGCAAATATGTGTGTACTTTACATCCAACATTAAAAAGTGATGGTATTGTAAATATGTGCATCCAACATGAAAAAGGTTGGAACTGCAGAGATGTGTGAGAATTACATCCAACATGAAAAAGGGATGGCACTGCAGAGATATGTGAGAATTACATCCAACATGAAAAAAGGTTTTCACTGTAAAAATGTGCATCCAACATGAAAAAGGGTTGGAACTGCATAGGTATGTGAGACTTACATCCAACATGAAAAAGGGTAGGCATTGTAAAGATGTGCATCTAGCATGAAAAAGGGATGACATTGTAAAGATATGCATCCAACATGAAAAAGGGATGACACTGTAAATATGTGCATCCAACATGAAAAAGGGAGCATTGTAGAGATTTTGAGACTTACATCCAACATGAAAAAGAGTTGGCACTGTAAGGATATACATCCAACATGAAAAAAGGTTGGCACTGTAGAGATATGTGGGATCTACATCCAACATGAAAAAGGGCCAGCACTGTAGAACTTCTAGTGATGTATAGATTCGAGAGATGTCACAAGTCAATGGTCAGAATATAGAGTTGCAACAACAATGATGAGATCCAGTGATGATTATTGTGACAGAAGAATACCTTCTTTGATAAGAGGGAGTGTTGAACATTGTGTAACATCAGAATATATTCTTATTGTATTCTCATTATACTTTTATTGTATTTTTGTTATACCTCCTTCGATGGATTTTATTGATGTATTTGGTCATGTAAAAGTCTTGAAAGAATCAATGTAAACCTTACTTGTAAGTCAGGTCAATTAGTACCCAAAATAATTATTATATAAATGTTATTTTGAGTCTCTCTAGACAAGTTGGCCTAGTTAGAAACAGAAGTTGGCTCAGTTAGGGTAAAAGGCCACTCACACATCGAGTATAAATACAGGAGAGACTCCTCTCATTTGGATGCACAATTTTCTCAAGCAAAATGCACAAGAGAAGAATAAGAAGTTCACTCGAAAGAAGAAGTTGCTCTTATCTTTTGGGGTCATCTTATTTTGGTTTGGCATTGTACTTTTTGAATGAATCGATACTGAAGAAGTTGTTGGTTTTTCTTCCCTTGTAAGGTTTCCCAGAGGAAACATATTTTGTGTACTTTTGTTATGTTGTGCCTGTCTTTCTTTCAGTGATCCTAGTACATAGGATTATTGTGTTATAATGCAAATTGTTTGAAGATATAACATAATAATATTGGAAACATTAAAATTATAATACTTTTCAACTCTACATACTATCACAATCAGATTCTACCTATTGTGTTATAATGCAAATTGTTTGAAGATATAACATAATAATATTGGAAACATTAAAATTATCACACTTTTCAACTCTTCATACTATCACAAGAATATATAAATACCTTTCTTGTTGTTCAAGAACAACATGAATGATCATCAATAGCGTTATGAAAAATCTGGTGAACTAAAACACAAAGAATCTGAGGAATATATAAATACCATTCTTTCCCTGTCTATCAGAATTGAATCGTTGAGGCGAAGGTAGAGTTCTTCCCATTTTCCCAATCCTGTTTCTAAAAATATTCATTTCAGTTTTATTAGAAGAGGCACATCCACAACCAGATCAACATGGCTAACATCTATGGCAGCCAGAGCTTTCATGGACACCAATAGATAGATAATAATATTCAAGGCGCTTTAGAGGATCAAATGGTTAGAGAAGTCTTTGAGAACTCTAATGGTCAATGATCACAGTGGAGACTAAAGAATAAAATCGTTGAATGAAAACTGTAACAGGTTCAATGAATTCGCCAAAAAAAACCCGTATCTGATGATGGATCATCATCTGAGAACTGCAATATCGTTGTAGAAGACATTCTATCACTGCAAAATAAAAAGAAAACCGAGTATGTGCAGTAGGGAAAGGTTTTAAATTATTTTATACAATGCACTTAAGTATTTAATACATCCCATGATAAAAACTTGGGCATAATTTTACATGGGTTGGGATTTTAGTGTGTATGTTTAATGGATGAACTCTTTTTTTCAAATCATATAAATTAACTTTTTTATTTTTATCTTATTAGTGTTAGTATGATGACTAAATCATATTCATAAGTTAGACACTAAATATGTTATCTTTGTGAATTTAAATGAAAACAAAACTTTCAGCAATTTATGTTTATAAATTTATATATATATATATATCTTATTTTTATTTTGAAATAATGAAATTTTTATATATATTTAAATAATGAAAATATTTTTATTTTAAAAATATCTTACTTTGAAATAATGAAATAAAATAGGTTGGGAAAATCATTTCAGTAATGTATCTTTATTTTGAAGTAAAACATTTTGGGAAAATTCTTTTATACTAATTAAATGAACAATTCAAAACATATAATAATTAGCAATACAATTTCATATTTTTAATAAAATATACTTAGAAATAATTACAAAGTAACAAACAATATTGTATTAGTTTCAAGGGGTAGTTGACTTGGTTGGAGCCTAATTCCAAAGAGTATTTGATTTTAAGTTTAGAGGTTCAATTCTTACAAATCCAACTCCCACGTGAAAATAGACAACATTCTATATAAAAGTAATTATCAATATTTTATAATAATTATATTTAATATAGATTTGTTTTGAGTTTGATTAACATAATAATACAAAAAATATTCAAAAACCACATCATCAAATTATAGTTTTTTAAGAATTTTCAAAAGTAATTTATTATGTTATTCTTTCAAGGAAATGATATTATAATCCTATTGAAGTGACATAATATCAAAATAGTTTTGCAAATAATAAGAGAATATGTAATTAACTATTATGGGTCTTGTTGTACTTAATTCTCTTTTCTAACTTTCTCAAGAATTGAACCAATTGAAATTCATATTGAGATGTCTTAAATTGAGTGCTTCTCACTAAACTCATCACCAATTTGACACAAAATAATACATCCCTTCCTAAGCATTTTAATTTTCCTCATTTGTAAACAACAATTTCTAATGTTTTTGCATGCCTTAAATTGTAAGTCCCATTTTGAGTATGAACAAATTGAAAGAGTAGTAATAGCACATTGACTACTTGCTATTAGACTTTCTCGGTACCTCATAACTCATACCCATCATCTCATAGAGTGCACAACTCAATGCCTACATCCCTCCATCTTCAACAAAGACTAAAAGAAGTGAATCACACTAAACACTTGAGCCTTTCGAAGAGAGTTATGAATTCAACTTGATTAGTTTTTGCTTCTCTTAAACTTCATTCAAAGTTTATTTTTGTAACATACCCAATATCTGCAATTAGCTTTTGGGATTATGGGAAAAAATAATTCATTTAACCTTGTCTTTAATCAAAACTTGTTAGTCTCAATGATCAATGAATCATTATAATCAAATATATTCCAATAATATTTCGTTTATATATAGATACCAACATACAATTTACTCCACTATCATGTAAGATTTGAGGTTTTAAATAAATTGGAAACTCCTATAGGATACATGATGCCTACAAGGCATAAAGCATTTACCTTCACTCGTCGCTAATTAGCATATGTGTATTATATAAAGGACATCATTTATAAACTCGTGGTCATGTACAAGAACACCTTTGCTCCTTATTATCGTTTTGATTCATATAGAATCCATTTATATGTATTAAGCCTAGATGCATCGATAGACATAGTATGCTATTAATGAGTGTAAGATTCTCCACATATCCATACAACCCTTGGTGTATCAAACATAAGGCATGAACATATAAGTATTACTTATATTTAGGTTTCTCCCCCCACACATAATTTTTAACCATGCTTTTAACTTTTGCCAATCTTTAACTTCTACTAAAATATATGTTTAGAAACAAATCTATAATACTCTTATTTAAAACATGAGCTTTCACTTTCCCTATATAGAATTTGTTTATGAATAACATAGACATTCGATCTTTCCACAATAATTCCCATAATTAAATGAGCATAAGTTTTTCATAGATCTATTCATAAACTCTCTATAGCTTGCACATAACATATTTTATATTTATAACTATGAACTTGATCGTCATCTTACATGCAAAGAGCATAATATTGAGAAACCTAAAATTCTTTATATATATATATATAATTCTATTTTGCATTACATCCAAACGTTTCCAATTGTTTAAGAATCACTCGAATGTCAAGTGCCATATATTAACACTATTTAATAGATTTGTTCCCTTGTTTCTATACTACAATTTAATTTATAGTGTAAGTCATCCATTTATTATTATATATTTTGATTTTACTTATTATCACTTAGTATTAATTAGCCCCACTCTAATTGTTAAGTCATAGGTGTTTGTTAGTGCCTTGCACTGACTTGTAGTTTCTTTGGTGTCCCTATCCAAGACAAATTTTAATCATGGTTTATATGACACTTATAAACTTAAGTGTTTGATTAGTGAACACCATATTTCATTTTAAAGTGCCCACAACACCAATATGACACCATCATCGAACTCATGGATACCCTGCCGTTCAACTCTTTGCACTAGTGGATTCCATTCTCCTATCGATTTAGTCATGTCAAGTTTTTAGTCTCCTAAAATTTACAATGCAGCTTAGGAATTTACAATTATACTTATAGAGTTTTACCTATGAATCCTCTACCTTGAAATCCTTTCCATGAGTGGGTACACAATTACATTTTCGGTTACAAGTATAGGGGAACAAAAGAGGGATATTACAATTTCCTCTTCTATAAGTTCATTTCCTCTTCTATAAAAATTGAAATTGAGTTAGATGTCATTGTGAGACTTCCATTTAAATATTTTCTTTTTCTTTTGTTTATTTTGTTTATCAAATTAATTTTGTGAATGTATATTAGTAGGAACATGCAATGCACATATAACAAAAAGTCAAAGTGATAAAATGATATCCTGTTACAATTCTCAACATTTTATAATGTTAATTGTAAATGTCTTATAATTTTCCAAATTGAAGTTGAGAGTGCAATAATTTCCAATAGTTGCAAATACTTGTATAATTTAACATAAATGTTTTTTTTGTTACACGTATCATAATTGACAAAGATATATATGTTGTGTCACAACATACCAATAATTTTAGGAATTTGATTACAATTTCAGGGGATTGGAAATTACAAATTCGATAAGTCGAAATTGATTGCAATTTTGACAATTACAAACTTACAAATTCAACAAGAAAACAATGTTTATTGGTGAAGGCCATGGAGCTCCTTTCTTGTATTAATACTCCTCCAATACAAGAGTCTTTGCAAAATCAAGTGTTGCTAAGAATAGTTTGGTGAACATAGTTTCTTTTAAAGATAAAAAGTCTTGCTTTGCGGCCTTGGTCCAACAAAAAAACACTTTTAACAAGGTTGTTAATGGAGCAACAATCTTGCCATAATCTACACAAACTTTCTATAGTGACCTATGACACCTAGAAAGCCATGCAATCTTTTCAATGTTTTGGATTGTGGCCAATCTTGAATAGCCTGATTTTTTTGAAATCCACTCGTGCCACATGTTGACTAACAATGTGACTGAAGTATTCGACCCCAAAAACACCAAAAGTGCATTTGGACCTCCAAATAAATAATGGTCATTTCCCATGGCTAGTTGTAGTACTCTATCAATTTGTTCCAGATGTTATTGCCAATTTTCATTATAGATCAAGGTATCATCAAAGAATACAAACACTAAGTGGTGTGGGAAGGGTATAAAGGTCTTGTTCACAAAGCCATGAAAGGTGGATGTGTCATTGCAAAATCCAAAGGGCATGACCAAAAAATCATAATGGCCTTCATGTGCGCGGAAAGCAATCTTGAGGATGCCAACTAAATTCTATAAGGTTTTGACTAATTCTTCGAGTGTGGCAATCTCTTAATCTTGTTAAGTAGTAGTTTCTATGATTTTGTCTTGAAGTGCTAAGTACTGCTCATCTAGGTTGTCAAGTCTCTTTTCCAACTACATGGTGTTAGAGTGGGTCATCATGGTCGTGTCCATTACTACACCTAAAAAAGATTACGAGGGAGTGAGAGAATGATAATTAGTTTCTCACAAGGAATCTGATGAGGTAGGTCATCCATAATGGTGTGGTTAGATCCACAATTTTTTATTATTTGAGAATGGTACCATGTCGATTGGTGCAAAACAAGGATTATTTTGAGATAGGTCTCATATGTGTCTCCTATAAGGTATAAATGGGATCCAAACCTTATTATTTATTTATTTTTCTTTTGAGTGCTACTCCTATGGGAGTAGTACTCATATCTGATTAAACTATGGTGATGAAATTTTTAAATCCTTAATATTACAAATTATGTAGAATTTTGGGCCTATGTAGTGGAGGCTAAATTTTTGTAGGAAAAAGGGATTGTTAGGTCCTGTAGCTCTCTAAAATATTGGGGAGGTCTAACAATAGTACTCGACCCAATATCATAGGGAAATAACTAATGAAGTCCTCCTCCTCTAATGTATCCAAGAGGCTCAATATATATCCCTTCAATAGGAAGTGAAGGGTTGAGTCAAAGCATTTCCAGGAATATGGAAGGCCAATAGTCAAGTTATTTGTTACTCATTGAGGAAAAATCCAAAATATTTTCTTTTGGGCACATTTCCCGATGTACGCGGGTCATATTGGGACAAGCTGCATGTACACGTGGGTTGCAAGCTTGTGACCCATGTATAGAAATAAATAGGGATTTTTAAAGGTGTTTCTTGGAACATCAAAGTATATTTTGAGAAAAGGGGGTCCAAGGAGTCTGCATAGGGTTAGGGAATGCCATAAAGACATGATCTACCAAGTGTGGTAGAATTTGTTGTAACAAACCCTAAAAGGACTCACGATATAACCAAGGGTATGTTTAAGTGAAATTTCATTTACATAAGTTTTGTAATGTGGTTTTATTCAAACATGTATTAATATGGGTATAAGGATGTCTAACGAAATGGAACCTATTACATTTCTTGTGTGGATTCTTCCGCTACTGCATATTTACCTATCGAATGAAATATCATTGTGTTATTTTAAGATGTCATAATACATCTCTAGCCTAAAAAATTCCTCTAAAACATCGACTCAAGAAAGTGTCCTAATACCAAATGTTAAAGACCTTATTAGTAGAAAAAGCAACTCATAGTGAAAATAATAGAATTTAACAAGATTTAAGATGAGAATGACAAAATTGCCACAACAATAGGCAATTGTAGATTCTAGAAGAGCCAGATACCACAACTAGCAATACCTTTATAGATTAAAGCAATGTTTATTTTCCTTTTAAAATGGAAAACCTCCATTTGAGAAGAGTTCCAATTACAATATGTTTCACAAGACATCTCTTTACATTGCTTCTACTTCTTTATATAATTTATGTCAAACTTCCTAGAAACTTTCTAGAGAAGAAACTCTTTATTAAGTGGAACCCTCTAGTAACTCTTCTTACAATTATTATTTTCACATTATATCTACTTCGTGGGCCTTATTTAATAGAAATGACATGATGTGGTTTTGATCCACAAATATGGATAGAAATCATTAATGAGCAAAGATTTAAAATCGAAGTGCAAATAAAAATATTTGACAGTCTTTTTGTTAAGGTGCTTATATATATTTACATAAAGAAAACTATCTCAAGAAACCATGTAGACAATAATTCACTAGATCCTAAAAATTAATAACTACAACTAATAATATAACTAAGAAGTCAGGATAAGATCCTAACTCTCCATGGGGATAATATACAATCCCATCTAATAGTTACATAAAAGTCTAGGTACAACAAATCCATATTAATGCTAATAAGGATGACATACAAATAAAATCATGAGATTAATATTTTATATAAAACAAACCATAAACTAAGCTATATCACCAAGAATCCCTATCATGGCACTAATACATAGCAACCTATCTATCTACATAAGGGAGTTAGGCTAGGATATTCTAGTAAGTTTATGTCGAACCATTTGTTACACACAAATAAATATATAAAAACATAAAAAAACACAAAGAAACATGTCATTATGCTTGATCATAAAAAATAAGAAAAACATTACAGGAAAGTTGGCACAAATCCAACATTTTGTGGAGAATCATCATTAATATTTGAGGATGACCCCTGTCCAATAGCAAGGTGTTGATTCTTGACCATGATACACTCTCATATACCATTTTATAGATTAGGTGGCATGGTTCCTTTGGAAATAACTAAAGCCAATGTCAAAAAATCATCAATGTGCATAGGAGGAGGATGCCAACCATATTTCCATCCCACCTTTCAAAAGCTTATCAATTAAAACCTTACGACAAGCCTTGTCAACACTATTCTAAGAGTGCATTGATTAGGTTGAATAAGTTCCAAATGGGTCCCTTTCCATCGTCACTCTATGAGTGAACACACTAGTTAGGAGAACTTCTAGGTGGGTCCCTCTTCATATTGCATGGAGGGCCCACCCAAAAATAGATGAAAAATCTCCATCTAAATATTCCATAGCTCTATGAGTACAATAATTGGTTAAGGGAACTTCTAGGTGGGTCCCTCTTCATATTGTGTGGAGGGCCCATCCAAAAATAGATGAGACTTATCCATCTAAATATTTTATACCTCTTCCTAACCAAGTTAGTAATGTAATTTCCAAACCCTAAACCCTATACTAATTTAATTCATATTTAACTTGAAGCCTCTTCCTTTCTTATCTTCTTCACACCATTGAAGTTTTACATGTACAATTAATTAATGTTGTGAAGTATCTTAATAATAAGCAAACACTTCAATGGATTATAAATAATTGGTTTATATTATATTGGACTATAAAAATACAATGTATAATACATTAAAGTGTTTACCTTCTTTGAAGATCATTCACAACATTAAAAGACTTCATGGTAAATTTATCATAGACCACCATTCTCTCACACTTTTTATGTTTGTAGGATTAGTCTTAAACATGCATACCTAATACACATACCCAACACAATGAGACATTCTTAACACACATACCCAATATATTTTAATTATAACTATTAGACCAACAAAACCAAATATATATATATA
>LPNX010054112.1:445889-492705 GCA_001517045.1 Pseudotsuga menziesii
TAAAACTAAAAGAAACACCAAAGTATGAGCTAGAAAAAAACAATTTCAGTCCCATATCATACAGAGAACAAAACAATAATAAACTGTCTGATAAACGTGTGCTACTAGTTCACTGTCAAACAATTTTAGTCCCAAAAACTGTCCATATAATTCGACCCCCAATATAGAAGTCAGGAGCTAAAATATATCACGGCCAAACAAATTCAACCCATAAAAATAACTGTCCAAAAAAAGCATCAGCAAAAACAGTATCCTGACTACCCATCGCAGACAAAAACTGATTCCTGTCACATATCACGACATGAATACCAACCTTTCCCTGAAAGGTTGTCTGCCATATCTCAAGAACATATAAAAACATATATCATATTCTGGATCTCCACAAGACATATTGCAAATAAAAACAATAGAAATTTATTGAGGGGATGCATCCTCAATAAAAGGCTGATGAAAATACTCATAAAAGGTGTTGTCTAACTGTTCCTTAATCTTCCACTGGCCCATAGCCAACTGGAGCCCCGCCTTCAATGCATCGTCTACTTGGCAATTGTTTTCCCTGTATAAATGTTCGCATGAAAAAGAGTCATATGAGTCAATAACTTCCAGGATGGATAATAGGATGTTTTCAAGTCTCATATCTCTGCATTGTTGAATAATATTGATCCAATTTATCACATTTAGCGAGTCACCATAAACCTTTAGTGATCTGCATCCTTTCTCTGCTACAAAAATGAGTAGAAGTTTTAAAATTAAGAGTTCTGCAAAATTGTTACTACCCTCTCCTAGCCCAGTCATCAACTCAAAAGAATGATTTTCTACTAAGAAGAGTATAGCCCCCCCCCCCACAAAGGTTGTTTTGTGATGCTCCATCAAAAACACCCCACGGAGCCGTTCTATCAATATCTAACTCCAAGACATCCCACTGCTTTGACACCCTGATGTGAGATGGAAAAGCATGAATAATCCCACAGGCCAAGCTAGCAGTGATAGATGGAGTGCTCACTTTTTCATTGAAGATAATGTTATTCCTGGCCAACCATACACCCCAAGTCACCATCAAAGGTAGAGATGTCATGACTTCCAAAGTTTCTTTCCTCCTTCAGTTTTCCCAGGCCAAAAGTATCGAAGCCCCTTCCCATGTACACTCTAGTCCTAATCCCAAATTATTCACACATTCCTTCCACACTTCCTTGCAGTATGGACACTTAAGAAAAAGATGAGTCACAGAGTCCCCAATAGATCTACACAAAGCACACATCCCAGGTCCCCTGAAAACCTCTCTTTCGTAAATTATCCCAAGTAGGGACATTGTTTTCTAATACACACCACAAAAAAAGTGTGGTTTTTGGTGGGCTCTGAATCTTCCATAATTTCTTCCACCACCAAGATAACCCTCTCTCAAAACCAAAGGAACTGAGATTTAAATACCCTGCCTTAGGAGTATATTTCCCACCTAGAGCCGAATCCCAAATGAGCACATCTTCTATATCCTGAAGTTGTACCTGAGTTTGGTTTAGAACCCCAATATAGCATGCCAACTCCAGTTCCTCCTGTTCGGGTAACTCAAAAATGCTAGCCGGTTTCTAGGACTCGGACCAACGATTTTCCTGTACCGGAGCAGCTAGATGAGAGAGATAGTAAATTTCTCTCTGTCTTAAGGAATCCACCAAGTTTTCAGTAATAGTAGGATGTTGATTGCATCCCACCCAAGGATCCTCCCATTCCCTATATTCCAAGCCAAGCTGTCTTCAATGACATCAAAGGACTTAACCACTACCTTCCAAATGACTGAGCCACCAGTGTGTGATTTGATAGTCCTCCTAATCCAATCCTTCACAGATTTAGGAGAAATGTACTTCTGAAACACAACCTGAGTCCACAATCTATCCGCTTTCAGTAATATCCATCCTCCCTTGGATGCTAAAGCCTTTGCAAAAAGAAATATGTTTTTGGGTCCCCATCCTCCCAGTCCTTTGGGCACCGCAATCCTCTCCCAAAGGACCCAAGGGGTCACTTACACATCCTTTTCCCCACTCCATAAGAAACAAAAAAAGATCCTAGGAGTCTCTTCCAGAATGCCTTTTGGTATCCAAGCAAGTGACATCCAATAAACAAGAATTCCTTCAAGGACAAAATTTACCAATACAAATCTACCAGCTCTAAGAGCCATTTATGACTCCAATTTTTGAGGTGTTTTTCCATCTTTTCCAACAACCATTTCCAATCCTTCTTTTGATAGTCATTAGGTTTTAAAAGGAACCCAAGATACTTTAGGCCTCCATCCATCTCTTCTAGACGGTATGGGAAATATCTAGAAATGTTCTGAATTTCATTAGCTCTGAGCATATGTGTAGACAATGTAGAATTTCTAGCATTGATTTCCATTCCAGTTGCTATTGAAAACAATGCCAAAATATTCGAGATGGCATCCACATCTCTAACCGAGCTAGAGCAGAATATTAAAACATCGTCCACAAATAATAAGTGAGTTATCTGAAGATGCTGTGAAATATGAATCCCATTCAAGTTTCCAACCCTACGAGGCTCCCTTAAAGACCTACTCAGTCCTTCTACCACCAGTAGGAATAGTAGTGGGGAGAGAGGCCATCCCTGATGGAGGCCTCTTTCAACATGAAAAAAAGATGAGGCAACTCCATTTATCAAAACTGAGAAAGAGACTATAGTGATACAACTCATGATACATTTGATAAAAGAAAATCCAAAACCAAGATGTGTTAGGAACATAGAAATGTATAACCAGATTACCTTATCGTAGGCTTTAGAGAGGTCGATTTTGAGAATAGCCCCTTTGATTTTTTTGGTTTTCATGCTATGGAGACCCTCCTGGGAAACTCCAATGGCTTCATGAATATGTCCCCCCTCCATAAACCCAAATTATTCAGTCATGATATGTTCAGATAAAATACTTTTCAATCTTCAAGCTATCACCTTGTTGAGGCCCGGAAATTCGCAGGCAACAACAGTAAGGGATTCTCCCCAATCAACGTTCCCAACTAGCCCGTTGACTGTTTGGAATAGGGAATCCGTCCGGTTTGCGGTACGGCTACTGTAGGTCAAATAACAAAACAAAAGGGTCTACCAGTTGCGGCCCGCTCCACCGAGTTTTTGTATTTTGACCTAGAAATGAAATGCAAGTGCTTAACTAAATGCAAGGTGATCAGAATGCAAGGAGCTGTCACAACGTAATGCGCAGGTTCTTACCTCTCGTCTTAGACTTGCAGGCAACCAAATCACAGACAATAAGAAATAAACTAACTATCTAATCTATCCCTAGGGAGCAAGGTTATCATTTCGGGTGAGTAAGACATTTTTTGCACATGCATTATGAAGAATCACAGATAGCTGATACTTCTTTCAAGACACATGAGCACTTACAGATATTTAAATAACCAGATAGCCGATTATTTTATAAACAACATTTATTACTCACAGTGGAAAATATCCCAAAAGATACTGAAGAACATTCAACAAGAGCATAGGTTCAGGAAATTAAATACTCTTGCAGTAAATGAAACACAACTGAAAACAAAATAGTTCATATTCAACATTATTCATTGAGTTGCATTGGTACATTCCACTTTTCACTCTCTCCAACAGGCAAAATTGCAGTTTCCTTTGCAAAACGAAGTAGTTCCTCTTACAAGCAAACCTTTACAAAATTTTCCAGGGAAAAATCCCTTCTCAGTCCTTTCTACCCTATTTAAACTATACAGTAAAATCCTTTGGGATGCCCCCAACGCATGACCTTGCAGCTCCCTACAACGTTTCAGATCCATCTTCAGGCCGCTGTGGCTTCCCGTTCGTCTGCTGATTAGTAACGGCTGGACCTTTCCAGTCTGAGTCTTTGTCTTCATTCGTTTTTTCCTTCTCTCCTGCGATCCTGCTAGTTCCGGCCTTGCTTCTACTAGATGGTCCGTCTTCCTCCATGCCACGGTAGTATGACCGCTCTCCCGAACCAACCTGCAATTAATCGACAAGTATCATTTATTGGAAAGGCGTTACAAACAAAACATCTGGTTCTAACAATTGAAAAACTATTCCTCAAGGAAACGGCCTGGTGCATCTTGGGTTCTGAGAAGGAAATCGATTGACCTTTGGGCGGGAAGCTTATAAATCGGCGGTTGAAAGGCTTCTACGTCGGACGTGAAAGGACTTTAAGAGCCGCAACGGTGGAAGGGCTATCAGGACCGGGTAAGCGAAAACGCGGGCGAAAGGATTTAATCGGAAGTCGGACAAAACTAAAATTCGGAAGCCAAAGACTTGGAGAACCGTAACGGAAAAAAGAAAGCTAGGAGACAAGCGATGCGGGAGGGAAACTTAATCGAAAGTCGGGAGACATTCGAATCGGGCGCTTAATAGCTTTCCTAGCCGCAACAGCGGGAGGGTAAAAGCGATGGGCAAGCGATTCCAAAACCCATATGAGTCGGACGTCAGAGCTATTAGGACTTCAGACACTAAACTGATTTGAGAGCCGCAACGACGGAGGGCCACAGATAAAAAACAGTCGATTTAGCATAAAAAATAAGTGTTCGAGAGCTTGCCACAAAAGTCAATTTCACTTTCAAACCAAAGAAACTATGCAACCCGCTGCAAAAAATCGAGCACAGACAAATTCTGGAGACAGGATGACTGTAAATTGTTCGCAACATCCAGACTAAAAGCATGAACGAAGAAACATAGAGGATGAACAACCTGAAGCGATATTCAGTTATGAGGAGGGGCCCAAAATGTAAGAGATTTGGGGAGATTTGTTGCGGAAGCAACAAATGGCGATTACCTGGTGAACCTAGATCTCTGGGTGATTATACTTTGAGTGACAGACTGTTTATCCAAAATGTATCAAATGAATTCTTCCAGCTATCTGGATTTCTTGAATGTCAGCAGTGTGTACGTTTAATCATTGATGATAGTCCAATTTGGGGAAAGTGGAAACCGAGACCTTCAAGTCCAGATAACTTCTGTTGAGACCAGAAAATGGGTTTCATTATTACCTTTGTCTTCAAGTATCTAACAGCGTGGACACCACAGGATTGTAGCAGATGGTAAATAGCAGTATTCGTTTGTTCCTTGTTCCCATGCCATTTTAGCACTTTTGTGCTTTTGGACTTTTGTCCCTTTTATCTGAGTCCTCCTATACGCCTTTCTTACTGAATTTTAATTCAGGATCCTCTATCCCATAGTGTCCTTTTGTGTGAGTGGTGTACTTCAAGTTTCAGCTCACGGAGGGAGAGGATCTTTTGGTAATTTTAGTACTTATGATTCAGCACCTGTTTTGATTTGTGATACTTTCATAGGAGCTTTGACTCTTTATTTACCTTTTGGCATGGGATCATTTATATTTAATACATTGTTCACTTTGCTCCTTTCCATGGGTCTTTTGCTGTCGCTCCTTAGAACATCTTAAATGTGACGTGGATGGAGCCTCAACATAGTATTCCAGACTCCTCGAATCTGGTTTATTTCACAGGGGTTAAGCAGGACTTCAATGCACACATAATTATTCAAGAGAACTGCTAAACTGGAAGAAGTTCAAAACGGTAACACACAGTCTGATACTCAAATGTGTTTATCAATCCCAAAGTCTTTTGGATGTTCCCCATGCAACCACTGGTTCGTCCCCTTTATTGAAAACAAGAAATCTCAAATTAAAGCAAACAGAAAACATGACTCGAAAACAACCAAACAGCTTATTTATATACAAGACAGAAAAACTCAAGGAAAACTCAAGAAAAGTAAGGCTTGAGAACCAAACCATTAACTGGCAAGTTCTCCTCCCAACCCTGTAAATCTTGCAGCCTATAAGTAGAAGGGCCAAGTTTTGCTGTGATTTGAAACAGGCCTACCCACAACTGCTGGAACTTAGTATGCTTTCCCTTCTCATCATGGGGATGATCCCACTTGAGAACTAGGTCTCCCACTTCCAAGTCCTTTTTTCCAGCTTTATGTTTGCCAAACCATATTTTTACTACCTCCTGCTGTTGTTTAAAACGTTCTCTAGCCTTGGATCTGGCCTCTTCTGCTTTCAGGAGATTATATATTCTTATTTGTAGAACTTCATCATCCGACCCCCTAGACTCTTGAGCTAGTATGGAAGATGGTAGCATGATATTGGGAGGTAGGATGGCTTCCTTACCGTACACAAGGGTATAGGGTGACACTCCTATTGCAGACTTGGGGGTGACTCTGTCAGCCCATAGGGCGTTGGGTAAGGCTGAGTGCCAACTTCTCTGGTTTTCTATTACAGTCTTCTTCAGAATTCTAATGAGGTTTTTATTAGACGATTCAGCCAGGCCATTCCCTTGCGGATAGTAGTTAGCAGAATAATGTAATTTTATCCCTTTATCATGAGCAAATGCAGTCAATTTAATTGATGAAAAGTATTTAGCATTATCAAAAACTAATGAAATTGGAACTCCAAACCTGGTCATGATATGATCTTGCAGGAAGCTAATGACTTCGTCTTCGTTTATCTTGCACAGTGGGATAGCTTCGACCCAGCGAGTGAAATAATCGGTCGCAGTAAGGATGTACTTGTGCAGCAGGGAAGAATTTGGTTTGATTTCTCCAATAATGTCCAGCCCCCATTGCTCAAATGGTTATGTGATCATAACAGGCTTTAGGGAAGCTGCTGCCTTAGGCTGTCTTCCACCACACCTTTGGCAGATATCACACTTTCTGACGTGTGCATGTGCATCCTTGAAGAGTGTAGGCCAGTAATAACCAGCTCTGAGGACCTTGTGAGCTGTAGTGTCCCCTGAATAATGTCCCCCGGACGGACCATCGTGCAATTCAGACATTACTTTCTTAGCATCTTCTTTCTCCAAGCATCTTAGAAGAACCCCGTCATAATTCTTTCTAAATAATATTCCTTCCACAATTTGATAAGATGCTAATTTAAGCCGCAGAGCTCTTCTTTGTTTGGAATTCCAATGTTCTGGCAACAGCCCTGACTGTAAGTAATGTACAAGGTTTCTATACCAAGACTTGGGGGCTGTGAACAAAGGGCACACGTCCATTACATGTAATTCGGCCTCATCTTCCCAGGCTTGTTCTTCATTGTTCCCACTTTTAGTCATCAGTTTGCATAACCCTTGACCTTTCACTATAGAGGCTGGCTTGAATTCAAGGTTGTATTCTTGAAGAGTTGTTACCCAGTTGCCCCTTCTTTCTCCTAACTCTTTCTGTATGAGAAGGGATCGAACAGCTGGGTAAGGGACTATTACCTTGGTTCGATTTTTTAATATATAAGGCCTAAATTTCTTCACTACCTTAAATACAGCGTAAGCTTGCTTATCAATGGCTGGGTAGTTTAATTCAGCCCCTTGTAGCCCAGTGCTCATAAAAGAGATTGGGAATTCATCACCCCCATCCTCCTTTTGCGTAAGCACAGCTGCCAATGAATCATCGGATGCAAATGTATACATAATAAAGTCTTTATCAAAGTCTGGAATTTTCAGGGAGGGCGCATGTGCAAAAACAGTCTTGATTTTACTGAAAGCATTCTTTTCAATTTCAGTCCACTTAAATTGTGCATTTTGCTTGACCATCTGCTGCAGTGGCTTAACAGTCTGGGCAAAATCAGGTACAAATCTTCTTACAAAATTTATGGTTCCCATAAATGATTGCATTCCATTTTATTATGTGGCATAGGGATTTGTTCAATGGCCTTAATTATTTCCGGGTCTATAGATATACCTCTCTTTGAAACTATGTGTCCCAGCAACTTGCCCTCTGTGACTGCGAATACGCACTTCTTAGGATTGAGGGAGATGCCATATTTCCGGCATCGTTCAAAAATTTGCTTTAGGTGAAAAGCGTGTTCTCCCCTTTTCTTCGAAAATATTGTAATGTCATCAAGGTATACTACAACGCTTCGTCCAATCAGTCCACGGAAATCTATGTCCATAGCTCTCTCAAAAGTCGCTCCAGCATTAATCAGTCCAAAGGGCATCCTTCTATAGGCAAACGTTCCCCACTTAGTCCTGAACATTGTCTTTAATCTGTCTACTTCGGCTACCAACACTTGATTGTAGCTAGAGAAACCATCTAATAATGAAAACAATTCAGAACCAGAGACCATCTGTAGCAATTGCTCCATGGGGGGCACCGGATAGTTGTCTTTACATGAGGCGCGGTTTAAGTTTCTGAAGTCCACGCATAGTCTGATTTCTCCCGACTTCTTTCTGATTGGTACCAGATTCGATACCCACTCTGAGTGTCTGACTTTAAAAATGATTCTAGCATCCAATAATTTCTTTACCTCACTCTGGATCAGTGGTTCCAGTTTTGGATGCATTTTCCTCAAGGGCTGCTAATATGGCTTAACTCCCACCTTGATGGGAACAAAGTGTTTGATGATGCTGGTATCATATGTTTTTAAATCTTGGTACGTCCAGGAAAAGACATCTTTGTACTGTTTAAACAAACTGACGAACTTATCCCTTTCGGCTGGGGAACAACATTTGTCGAGGTTCACAAACTTAGGATCCGTCTCAGTCCCTAAGTTTATTAGCTTGAACTGTAGAGTTGAGCTGTGCGTCTTTACGTTAGAGGGTCTTCTGAACTTTTCATTCAAGTCAAACATCTTCTCTAACGTTCTGACCTCTTTAGAGACGAAATTGTCAAATTTCATCTCGGCCTGGTGTTCTTCATCATCAATAATCGCTCCTTTGAATACCTCATCATTTGTTAAACATTCTATAATTTTCTGGTCATCATCGAACACCCGCATATTGGTGATCATATCCGGTACTGAAGGCCTGAAAAGCAATTCAATAGTACATCGATTATTTGAGGGTACAAGCCTAGCGGCCGAAGTGGCCAATAAGTCAGCTGCTGCGTTCCTAATTCTTGGAATTGAAATAATGTTGAATGCATCAAATCATTTAAGCAGGTCCCATACCTCATTTTGGTAAGCTTTCAAGTGAGGAGAAACACAGTGGATTTGGTTCCGTATTTGCCTCACAATAATTTTAGAATCCCCAAAAACTTTTAAATTACTTACCTTCAATTCAATTTCCTTCTTGAGTCCCTGCACCAGTGCTTCATACTCGGTCGTATTATTAGTACACTCAAACTCTAACCTACATGACAAGAAATGTTTATTTTTCTGTGGATCAATAAGGACGCAGCCGGCCCTTGATCCTTCTAATGTCTTCGAGCCATCAAAAAATAAAGTCCAAAAATCACTAACTACTAAATGTAAATCTATTCCTACTGCTAAGTCTACTATTTTACAATCAATCTCATCAGCCTGCGAGAATCGAAGGAGATCAGGCTGGGTGTCAGATGGGTTGCTGGCTTCTTCCGCTTGATAATTCCCTGGTTCCAACTCAAGAAAATAGTTTCCCAATACAGAATCCACAGGTATATTCTTCTCATCCAGTTGGGTAACATTGTACTTCATGTGGGGTTCTCTTAGAACCTTGATCTGGTTTGGACTCCCGTTGTATGGAAACCACAGATGTGACCAATCTGAGGCGAAATATCCATTTAATTTGGCTGACCAATCTCTGCTCAGGACAAGGCCGTAGGCATCTGGTATATCAGCCACCACGATGTTAATAACTTGGCATACTTTGTCATTGGAGGTCAGGCGGATGAGGACGTCTTCCATCTCACCAATTACCTTAACATCTGTCCTATCCAACTGAACCACCCTCCACGTGGTAGGCTTAGGCTGCCCATTTATCTTCTTACATACTGATATGGGCATGACATTGATGGACGCTCCAGAGTCTACCAGACAATTGTGCACATTATGATTAAAAATTTCAAACGTCAAGAGAAAAGGTGGATGTTTAGCTTTAGACTTACTTCCAACGCTGGTTTCTCCAACTTCTTCTTCATCCTGAGGTTGATTGTCGGTGTGAATCTTGTCATCTGATGCTTCAAGTGCTTTTAGCAGTCTCTCCTTTTGATGCAGCACCTTACACATTTCAAATAATGGAACATTCACTTTTACCTTTTTTAAATCCTCCACAACGTCATAATTCATTGGCTGTCCAATGGGATGGGGTTTATCAGCATTTTCTTCACTTGGCTTGGCTGTTGCATCATTCTGTCTAGGACTTTGGCTGGTAATAGTGAATTCTGGAATCTTATCAGCCAAGGCTTTATTTTGGAACTTCTTCTTAACATTTCTCTGCAGCCTTCTGATCTTTGGAAGAATAAGACTGTCGTCTTTAACCGTTCCTTTGATTCTTATGGCCATGTTGGTTTCCATAATGCCCTTGTATCCCTGAGTCTTTTCTTCTTCAGCGTCGAATAATGAGACAGAATTCCATAAAGTCAGGGTTTCCTCTTCCTGCTCTTTATTAGATGTAGAGGCAGAATTCTCTTTTCTTTCTTCATCATCTTCTTCCGTCAATTTCGAATCCAACAGTTGATTCATCACCAGTGTCATGGAGTTTATCCATTGTGGATATTTCTTTTCAGAGTGTGGCTGTTGGTGGAAAGTGTAGAAATTATCCATGCCAACCTCTGTTAGATTCATGGATGCAGCGTTATGAGGCGGAGGATGAAAATGATCCTTATCCTCTCTTTTCTTATAATACGGCTTATAAAAAATTTGCGCCTCCTTTTCTTTCTCCATATCTATAATCTTGTTAAACAACTTCTGAATCATCTTGTCCATATTCTCCAGGTTTGGCGACTTTTCTTCCTTAGGCTTAGTGAACAATAAGGTTTTTCTTCCCGCACCTTTCTCTCCTAATTGTTCTGGATAGTCTTCAATACTTTCTCTTTCTGCTTCCACCACTTCTACCTCTTCATAGGTCTCTGTCAAAGTAGGCTTGGCCCTACCTTTTGCAAACATGGCCAAATCAGGGCTTAAATCTGAAGTATAGTACTCAATCAATACTTTGTCCGAAGGCTTATCTGTTTTAGAGAAATTCTTAAGATAGGCTGCAAACCTTTGTGTGAAACTGTGCACTTTTTCCTTTTTCTCTTTCTTCAATGCACACAGTCCTTTCATGAGGGCAGCGTGAGTCTTTTGGACTGTATACTTACTTTTGAACATTCTCTCGAAGGTATCCCAGTCTGGGATAGAGTTAGCGGGCAATCCAAAATACCATGAGGCCGCAGCTCCTTTGAGGGTATGCGGGAATAGTCTACAAACCACATATTCATGTTCCCCCGCCCTTAATCCTTCTATAGCCAAATAAAAACTCTACAAATGATCATCTACTAATATCTTCTCATTGGGGTCAAATTTAGACAACAACTTTTCAAAGGCTTGAGGTAGGTCATGCAAAGGCGGGGTCAGATTTAGAGGTGATCTGGCTCTCCATGCAGGTGGTGGATTTGGTGGGTTGGGTGGCTGGTTGGCGTTAACTCCTGCCATAAGAAAAGGTGGAGAGTGAGGAGGTGAAAAAACAAGGGTATGAACAGGAGAACTGTAAGGGGTATCTGGGCCTACTTGGTTCAAAGGTAATTCAACCTCCTGCAGAGCTGTCTCTACCAGTTCTTCCCAGTCTCCTACCAACACTGAATCTTCTACTTCAGGACGGTCTTTCTTCTTGTATTCTCTTCTAGGCAATTCGAGGATAATTGGCAATCCTCCAATCTTCTTTACGTAAGCACGTGTGTGTCTTCTCAGGTCATTAGCAATTTCGTTGCGAACAGGATATAGACATTCTCTGTTTTCTTCCGGGATTGGATTATGGAACCCACTTCTTTCAGAACTGTCACCGGTGGAAAAATATCGGGAAAACAAGTTTCCGCGGCCAGCCATGCACTGGCGGCCCTCCTTCTAGCGCCAAAAATTGTTGAGGCCCGAAAATTCGCAGGCAGCAACAGTAAGGGATTCTCCCCAATCAACGTTCCCAACAAGCCCGTTGACTGTTTGGAATAGGGAATCCGTTCGGTTTGCGGTCCGGCTACCGTAGGTCAAATAACAAAACAAAAGAGTCTACCGGTTGCGGCCCGGTCCACCGATTTTTTGTATTTTGACCTAGAAATGAAATGCAAGTGCCTAACTAAATGCAAGGTGATCAGAATGCAAGGAGCTGTCACAACGTGATGCGCAGGTTCTTACCTCTCGTCTTAGACTCACAGGCAACCAAATCACAGACAATAAGAAATAAACTAACTATCTAATCTATCCCTAGGGAGCAAGGTTATCATTTCGAGTGAGTAAGACATTTTTTGCACATGCATTATGAAGAATCACAGATAGCTGATACTTCTTTCAAGACACATGAACACTTACAGATATTTAAATAACCAGATAGCTGATTATTTTATAAACAACATTTATTACTCACAGTGGAAAATATCCCAAAAGATACTGAAGAACATTCAACAAGAACATAGGTTTAGGAAATTAAATACTCTTGCAGTAAATGAAACACAGCTGAAAACGAAATAGTTCCTCTTCAACATTATTCATTGAATTGCATTGGTACATTCCACTTTTCACTCTCTCCAACAGGCAAAATTGCAGTTTCCTTTGCAAAACGAAGTAGTTCCTCTTACAAGCAAACCTTTACAAAATTTTCCAGGGAAAAAGCCCCTTCTCAGTCCTTTCTACCCTATTTAAACTATACAGTAAAATCCTTTGGGATGCCCCCAACGCATGACCTTGCAGCTCCCTACAACGTTCCAGATCCATCTTCAGGCTGCTGTGGCTTCCTGTTCATCTGTTGATTACTAACGGCTGGACCTTTCCAGTTTGAGTCTTTGTCTTCATTCGTTTTGTCCTTCTCTCCTGCGATCTTGCTAGTTCCGGCCTTGCTTCTACTAGATGGTCCGTCTTCCTCCATGCCATGGTAGTTTGACCACTCTCCTGAACCAACATGCAATTAATCGACAAGTATCATTTATTGGAAAGGCGTTACAAACAAAACATCCGGTTCTAACAATTGAAAAACTATTCCTCAAGGAAACGGCCTGGTGCGTCTCGGGTTCTGAGAAGGAAATAGATCGACCTTTGGGCGGGAAGCTTATAAATCGGTGGTTGAAAGGCTTCTACATCGGACGTGAAAGGACTTTAAGAGCCGCAATGGCGGAAGGGCTATCAGGACCGGGTAAGCGAAAACGCGGGCGAAAGGCTTAAACGGAAGTCGGACAAAATTAAAATTCGGAAGCCAAAGACTTGGAGAACCGTAACGAAAAAAAGAAAGCTAGGAGACAAGCGACGCGGGCGGGAAACTTAATAAGAAGTCGGGAGACATTCGAATCGGGTGCTTAATAGCTTTCCCAGCAGCAACGACGGGAGGGTAAAAGCGACGGGCAAGCGATTCCAAAACCCATACGAGTCGGACGTCGGAGCTATTAGGACTTCGGACGCTAAACTGATTTGAGAGCCGCAACGGTGGAGGGCCACAGATAAAAAAAACCGATTTAGCATAAAAAATAAGTGTTCGAGAGCCTGCCACAAAATTCAATTTCACTTTCAAACCAAAGAAACTATGCGACCCGCTGCAAAAAATCGAGCACAGACAAATTCTGGAGACAGGCTAACTGTAAATTGTTCGCAACATCCAGACTAAAAGCATGAACGAAGAAACATCAAGGATGAACAACCTGAAGCGATATTCAGTTATGAGGAGGGTCCCAAAATGTAAGAGATTTGGGGAGATTTGTTGCGGCAGCAACACACCTTTGAGACCACTTTGTATAGACAGTTACAAAGAGAGATGGGCATGAAATCATTCAATGTCAGTGGATTGTCAACCTTAGGAATCATGGCTATAAAGGTTGAGTTAAAACTGGTTGGGATCCTACCAGTAATACAAGTATCCTCCACCACCCTCAGTAAATCACCACCCATGAGATCAAAGAGCTCTATGAAAAATTAAACGGTCCACCCATCGGGTCCTGGGATTTTGTCCTTCTGAAATATTTGAAGAACCACCTTGATCTCCTCTTTAATAACTTCTTCCATCAGAGCCAAGTTATCCTCTACCTCCACAAACTAGGGGAATAACTGTGCAATACGAATAATCTCTGTAATAGATGCCTGGTATGGAGTTTGAAATAAAATCTCAAAATGTTCTACCCTTGTCTTGGCCATACCTTCAAAGGAATCATGACACAGTCCTCTATCATCCACTAAGATCCAGATTGTGTTTGAAGCTATCCTTCCCTTGGCATAGGCATTAATTTTTTTTGTGTTATCATCCCCGCATTCCAACCAGGTTGCCCTGCTTTTTAATATCCAGGTCTCCTCCCTTTCTAGTAAAAGAGTGTTCCTTCTTCCCTTCAATCTAGTTAGTAATTCTTTGTCCAACTGGGTCAGCACACACCCCCCCCTCCTTTTCCAAGGTCTCAGCAATTTCTTTTATGATCAGTTTTAGTTCACAATCATCCCTGAATCTCTTATCAGCTGCCCAAGCTTTTATAGATGCCTTGATATTATGAAAATTCGCAGCAATCTCAAATGCTACAGAGAGCCTACTGTCTAGATCATAAGGGTCCCATTGATTAGAGATCAACATATGAAAAGTGTCATCTTTAATCCAAGTCTTGTTAAATTTCATAGGGATGGGAGGTTTTATAGGCCCTTTCCTGTATTCCAGAAAAATGGGTAGATGATCAGAGTTTCCACCACCTCCCACCCACTGACGGATGAAATGATGCATGTCCACCATATTTTCAGTCACTAGAGAATGATCCATCCTCTTAGCTACACGCCCCTCCCCACATCTGTTATTTTTCTAGGTGGGTTTTATCTTAGTAGGTTCAATATCCAGCCAGTTCCTCTCTACCAGCTTATGTGTGAAATATTCCGTTAGCATATCTGTGCGGGCATGTGGCCCCCAAGCCTTGACCCACCCCAAAGAAAATTTTAAATCCCACCCAATGATCACCATATCTCCCCTTAATATAGAATTATTAAACAAGTTATCCCAGAAAGGGATTCTTTTCAGGTATGACCCATAGCCATTAAAAGCATTGACTGGCTCCCCATGATCTCTAGCCTTAAAGTCATGCAAATAATATAATCCATACCCCAGATATTCAGAACCCTAACCATTCAAGCATTCCAGCCCATGGCTAGCACCCCAGAGCACCCGCGGACATCCAACGTCTCGAACATCCATCTCGGGAACCAACTTTCCAAACTACTTTTTACCACATCACATATCCCTAAAGTTTCCTGCAACATAAGTACATCAGGGTGTTCCAAATGTACCACCCTCCTGAGTGCTGATCGTTTCCGGGGACCAGCCAGACCCTGACAATTAAAGGACATAATCTTCATCGAAGACCCTTCTTATGGGCATGCACTGCTCTAAGTGCTTGTTCAATCGACTGTTGTTTTCCTTCCAGTAAGTCCTTTCATGATCAATACTGAGCTTTTGCAATCGAGGATTTTCTGCCTCTCCCACGGGAGGACGGGTATGAAAGTTTCCCCAAGCCCCCTAAAACCCCCTTCATGCTTGACCTAAGAAAATACCCAGATTCTGATGAACCCTACGGAGAATGAGGTGACCGAGACCTCCTCTCACTCGAGTCCAAAACCATATGTGAAACATGATCCTAAATCAAAGCAACATAGACAAGTGTGAAGACCTCTAAATCTTGGTGAGTGATGGTCACGTTTTTTAATTTTTCCATCCAATCCATCCCTGACAGATTCAAATAACTAGTAAATAAATTTATGGATGGAGAAAGGGTGAAAGAATAGGTACCCAGAGGGGAAACCCCATGCACAGTAGCACCCATCAAATTGTTAAATCATGGGAAGGGATGTCAATGTTTCCTCCACAGGTTCACTGACAGCTGCTTCAAAACCCTCTTGTAACACTGGCGACCCAGGGGAAAACGGAGCAGGACCCCCATTATAAGAGCTAGACCCTTTTGATCCTCGATGTTTTCCACGACCATTGAGAGTACGCAACCCCATACTTCAATCTACCACCGGATGGCCATAGGCATGGAACCACCTACACCTAAAAGGCAAATTTTCATAGTCCAACCGTTGATTAAACTGTGTCTTACCCCAAGACAACTGCATATCTTCAGCCAATCCCTCACGGATGTTGATATTCACCAATATACGAGCTACCCAACGCTGATTTGTAATCTTAAAGGTTAAATACGCTTTCTAGAAAGAACCCAATATGTTACAAATGTTGATAAAATGCTCCTTTGTCCAGTGCTGCCGAGGCAGGCCCGAGAGACGAACCCAAAGAGGCACCACATCCACCCACTCCCTACTATCATCAAAAGTCAGGATCCATGGTTTTAACAACACTAGATTTTGATCCAAAGATCAATTCCTATCCAAAACCCACTACACATGTTCGTGTTGTTTGAAGTTAAAAGCGAACCAACCATGGGTGAGTCCCTCCAATTCTGGAACCTCCCCAAGGGCCTTTGACCACTTTTCAATCACCTGGAGCGAGCAATTTTTTCCAATAACACTCCCCACCACAGAAAAATTTGCCATATGTTTAATCTGTTCCCATCCAAAATCCTTCCCAAGTGCGTAATTGTGGCCTGTCCGCCTCTTTTTCACCTAGGTTTTCCTTTGTTTTAACGCTCCCTTGTTGCCAACCTTGCCGTATGTGTTGAACGAGACCCGCCTTTCAGAGAAGTATTCGAGCCACCTATTGGATTCACCGATCCATGAGTCCCAGCCACACCATTCGACGCCTCAACCCGCAAACCCTTGCCCCTGGGATTACCCACCAAATTTCCACCAGCACGACCATCACCTATAAAATTACCAATACCAAAAACCTGCTTTCTCCCCACCAAAACGCCTTCCAGTGCAGTGAGTTCCTTGAAGACCCGAACTGGCCCAAAATGTTTACAAATAACCTCCGAGAACATAAAAGGTTCATCCGGCAAGATTATCGACGGTAGTGGTGAAAAAAAGTTGACGGAGAGAAACCCTTCACCGCAGCAACATGTGAGGATGTGGCAAAGAATCCCTCTTTCCAGCAGGAGGGAGCCTCCACATCAGCCCGAGAAACCCCACCTATTGAATGCCTAAAAATACCCTCCTCCAGATGGTTAATGGAGTAATCCACTAGCCCCTCATCCTCCATTGCACCCAACAAAAGTGAAATCCAGCAGTAAAACCCGACCAGTCGGGAGAATATGGTGAAAAGAGTTTAGTATTTACCCTGGTAACAAGTGTTCACCGACGATCTCCATCGGCTCGAATAAACCCTGCCCTGACCGTGACCGAAACTCCAAGCGATAGTCGTACCAAGATGAAAGGTGAGTTGACATGTCGCTCGCGAACCTTCCATCCCATCTAAACCCCTAACATATGAAGCAGGTAGAAGCCTGTGACCTGCATGTCAGCCGAAGCCAGGCCCAATAGTTCATCGGCTCCCCATCGCCGCGCTCGATCAAACCCTAACCGTGCTCCACGAACAAAGCCAAATATTATAAATATTACTATTCAAACAATCATATATTGCAAATATCTACACTATACATTTATGTGCATTATAAATTTTATGGTCTTGCATAACACCAACTTAAAGAAATATGATTACTCTACCTTTTAAAACCTTTCAATCGGTGCATATAGTATGAGCCTTGTCAAACTATACAACCACCTATACTCCTTCAAAATTGAGTCTTTAATGATACACAACCTTATGCTAAATGAAATTTAAACTTGAACTATTAATGTAACAAATCTCAACTACAAAAGATAATCATGGAGTAACCAAATAAATATAAATACTTAAATTGATCTATAAATAACATTATTCACTTAAATTTCTATATAAAAGTAACATTATATTATTTTTTTGGCACTCAACTTCAAATTAATTATTTTTTCTTTTCATTTAATGTAAATATGAATTTTAATAAAACTTTAAAGTTTTATCATATTTTCACTTTTTAAAGTTTTCTTATCATTTTTTTCACATTTAGTTTTGAATTCATTTTGTTAAAAAAATCATTTATAAATTTTTATTTTTATTTTGCAAATTAACTTTAGCATATAATTAATTTGAAATCCATTAAAATTTATTTTTAATAAAAATGTATAAAATATCAAAAAGTTAATTAAGATTTACATTAAAACAACAATTCTATGAATTGAAAATATTATTTTTAACTTACACATATAACCAAATTCAAACGTTCAAATCCTTGTACATTTTCTATATTACAATTAAAATTTATTTTTTAATATTAAATGTAACATATTTAATATTAAATTAAGTCAAAACTGATGCCAATTTAAACTTTGCATTCAAATTTGCAAACCTCGCCTGGAGTACTAAATGACATAATGCTCGATATAACATTTATTGGAAATTCTGACAGATTTAGCTCGGGCTCCGGCTGGGGATGGGGCTTTAACAAATCACAGGACTGATCACTTTTCCCATCTAATGAGTTGAACCCCCTTTACATGACAAGATTAAACAATTTATAAAACTCCTCGTTTCCTTCCTTTTTCCAACTTGAAGGCCAACTATCGTTCCTCAACAATTCCCCTTTGGCAACAATGCCCATTCAAATTTCCTTCTAAAACAAATGGGTGATTTTCCTCTTGTTTGTTTCTAATTTTCCCCACCTCTCATTATGTAATCTTGTCTTGTGAATTATGTAGCAAAGAAAAGAGATGATTCCAGCTAATCCATAGCATAAGGTTTTGCACACACATCTCACTTCTAGAATAAGAAGTTTCTTAGTTCCATGTATTGTGCAACTTGATTTATAACACACTAACACATATGGTGTCGTAGTTTTGATAGCTATGACAATTAATATTGCATAGAAACTTAACCACTGACCTCCTTATTTACACCTGACAATGAAAGGGAGGAAATATCCTTTTGGGTGATGCCAATTGCTTGAAGTACGTAGTATGTTTTTGCATAAAACACGCTTGGTGGGATGAACAATGGACTCTTGAGATGAAAAGGGGAAATGAGGATGACCCAATTCCTATTAAAAAAATCCACAATGCCTCTTCTGGGTTTGTGTTCTTGAATTTAACCAATTACTTGGGATAATCTCTATCTTGGGTGTTCGTTATATGTTTAAGCCATAAAATATAATAGGATGCATAAACAATTCAACGTTGAACAAAAATATAAGAGACAATATATATAGAACTTTCAAAATTATTCCCTTATATCAACAATAAAACTAGAGAGAGCAAAGTTCACTTGCCTCTTCAAGGGGGCAACCTTGTATGAGAAAATATCCAGGTGCAATATATATACTTGGAAAAAATAGTACATAGGAATATGTGCTATATATAGCACTTAATTATTCAAAACTCTTACTACTTGTGGTCTCACTATTAATGAGTGTCAACCACCTAATGGGCCTTATTTTAAATAAGAGGTTCTTTTTGCATTAATTCACTATCAACCATATTTTTAACGACCCTTGTGGCCACCTACATAGATAAAATAGGGGTGTTAGTGGAACACCCCGGTTTTGACCCCGTTTGCATTAAATGTATATGATGTAAATATTGTAATTAATCATGGTGTGGAGCTAAAGGAAAAATCCCCACCATTGATTTAGCGTTTTATGTCTCGGCGATTAAAATCGATGCTCATGGTATTTTGTGCTAGTCGACACATTATAATTTTGGACATCATGTAAATATGCAATTTAATTAAAAACCCACAACCAACTATGTCAATACAACAAATAATGAGATGGGGGCATGATTTCCTAANCTTGAGCCATGGGGGAAAACCCATCAAAACTATCACTACCCATTTCTTGTCCTTTTCCCCAATCATTTATTTCTGCAAGAATTTGGTTGAGGCAGTTATTGCATGGGAATGGGAAGAGTATGGGCAAAAAATTCGAATTGGGCAGAGCACCCATTTTTGAAAAATGTCTTTTGACTTCATGGGAAAGAAAACACCCCAAAAAAAGTATGCCCATTCCCTCGGGCATTTACGTTTTCATCTTCCCTCACATTTTGGGGAGCTGCTGGACGTTTTTTGGATCATCCATCCTTCATTCACATGGAGCTCTCACGCAGCTGAACCTTCCTGGATTTTTATCCCTCACGTTTTCAGTTGTTTCCTCATTATGCATGCCCAAGAAATCTGTTTTGGTGCTATGGAGTGAATGGACAACAAAGAATTACGATTTTGTGGTTTGTAGCAATCGATTTGGCTCATGCAATGCCTAGAATTGTTGTTGAATTCGAATTGATCATTCTGGGTTGTTTATCCCCATTTTCCTAAACCGTTTTTTTGGTTGCAAATTTTTTTTCCTTCACCCAGAGTTTCGTATCCTGTTGTGCGTGCATATTTTTCCTTGATTTAAATTGGTTGGGAGTGGAAACGGGGTCTGAAATAGCTTGATAAACCTAGTATAAGAAGGAACCTCACAGACATATCTAAGGGGCTAGTTTTCTTCTTTGCACACCCTGAACAGCACTAGAAGGGAAGGCATAGCCCGAGGGACTGTGTAGCAGAGAAGGGGGTGCTTCCTTGTGTTGGGTGTGTAGATGTTTTAGAAGCCAGGTTAGATTTGGTGTTGGTGTTCATAGCTCTGTGGTTGAGCTCACTATCTTAGCAGTCAGCCTTTCCAGATCCTTTGAATCCTGATAAACCCAACTGTGTTGTCTTGGATGAGTTTTGTTGTATCCTTGGCTATGTGTGAGCTTGCTAGTGTTCCTTATTCCTTTTGGGAATCATGCCCAACTCAGGGGTGGCAGTGCTGTGGAGAGATTGAGCCCATGGTTGGGTGGAACATTGCAGCGACGTAGCTGGTTGAGGGACAAACTTCTCTAAAGATAAGTATTCTTGTCTATGTTAATCTCTGCATTTGTATTTGCTTAATGAAATATGATGAACATGCCTAATGTGTTGAATTGATGAATTTCTTCCGCTATATAATTGAAATTGTATGCATCTGTGTATGTTTTCTTTCAATGCATTTTTAAATTACGTTACGGGGCTTAGATTTCCCGGATTGGTGATGGCCTGAATGACCAAATTTGTCTAGGACTCCTGTTAACAGGTTAAATTTCATGACATAAATCTTCCTTCCGCAATTCTCCAAAATGCGGGATGCGGGATGCGGAAACGTCCTTCTGTAAATTCTATTCCCCGCAGATCTCCTTCCGCAAATTGCGAGATGCGGGATGCATCTTCACAATCTCTATTTCCGCAACTAATTATATCCGCAACGGTCTATTCCACATGCGGGATGCGGGATCGCAATTTCCATATTTCCCCGATTCCGTAAACTCAAGCTTTCCGCACCATTAATTCTTGTGGGTTGATTCTCAATCATTGATCTATTTCCAGATGTAGAACAGATTGTGACCATAGATTTCCGTCGCGATATTTCTCCGCTGTTCGATCTCCTCTGAGATATTTCTTCGTAGATTGTCAAATTAATCACTGACAGGATCAATTTCTCTGAAAATTGGGAAGTTCGAGAATTTATATACAGACTTGAATAGAGTGAACTTCGAGCTGGATGCTCCTGCATCAATTAGGTATCACTATGGTCGCATTCTCTCTCTAAAGGACGGGAGGGGACGTGACAGTGTGGTATCAGAGCTCATGTTGCAGCTTTGGGCCTCAAAAGGGCCATGAGAAATCCACCTTTGTGTTCAGAAAAATTCAGTAGGTTTTCAGCAGGGATTGCAGGGGCCAGAAAATAGGAAAAATGGCAATGAAGTTATGCTCCAAATTGCGTGAAATCGAAGGATTTACAAAAAAAATGAGGGCACTACCCTCGACCAACCCTGCAGTGGTGTAAGGAAGCCACAAGGGGACCCCCTTGACCCCCAGCATCCCCCAGAGGATAGTTGTTATTTGTGAAAAGAAAACTTCTATGATTTGACAAAGTTATCAATATGAGATTTTTCCAATGCAGATAAGTAATGTATAAATTCATGTGAATTTTATGCAGCTAACAATTGTGTTTAGTAACACATTTTGTAGAATCATAGTCACCTTCAAAGGAAGTATTCCAGATAGTGCAGTTCAGTAAAGTTGGTTCAGCCATGAGAACCTTCAGCATGTATGATGCACAGAACCCCAATGAGTACAAGGAAGATTCTATGGGGGAAAATGTCCGAGTTGGAAATGCTAAGACAAAGTCTAATGGGAGGAGGTTTCAAGATACTCCCCCAGATTTTGCAGCCACCATGAGAAGCCTAAGGGTGGAGATGCAAAGTTACAGGCCAGATAATGAAATATTGGTTAAGGCTCAGGAGAAGCAGAATCAGCGGAATACAACCATGCTGCAAAGTTTGACAGACATTCATAGGCAGATGAACTATGGGGACCAGACAGTAAGACCAGAAGGAAGTAAGAGCACTGCTAGAAGAAGAAATAGATCTCCTAGTGGGTCATCTGACTCTAAAGGGTCCACTAGTGGTTCAAGTTCTTCTTCTCATGAGAATAAGAGAAAGATGCGCTACCAGCACCGTTCACTTGATGAATTTAAGAAGGCAAGGCCTCCTACCTTCAATGGTGAGATAAAGAATGGTCAAGAAGCTGAAGCTTGGCTTCTTGGGATGAGGAAACATTTCCAAGTCCAATACTATTTAGGAAATATGAAGGCTAGAGTAGCCATCTTCAATTTGACTGGAAGAGCATCCATATGGGCCGAGCACTTTAGGTAAGTGAAGAAGATTAATGAAAGGAAGATTGTGTGGAAATAGTTCCAGAAGTATTTCAAGCAAAAGTACCTCTCTAACAGGTACTATGATGATAAGATCAAAGAGTTCCATGAGCTGAGATTGGGATAACAGACCATGGAAGAGTATGCAAATAAGTTCTTGGAACTATTGAGGTATGTCAGGTACATCAAAGATGAGAAGGTGAAAATCCAATGTTTCTTGAGTGGATTTCCTCAGTCTTACAAAGATAGAATTGAGTTTTATGAACCTAGAACTCTGGGAGAAGCAATAAGGAAAGCTAAGTATTGATATGAACAAAGCAAAGTCAAACCTGATTATCATAAGTCATGGAAGGAAAATAGAATTAGAAGTCTGACCACAGGAAGAAAGGTTTCAAACCTTCTAACTTCAGGAATTAGCAGAAGCAACCATCCCAAGTTGAGAAGCATCCAACCAGAGTGGTGGCAGAAAATCCCACAGAACCACAACAAAATAGAGAACCACTCTGATGTTGAAAATGTGGAGGACCCCACATGCGCAAGAATTTTCCACTTGAGAATGAGAATGCAAGGAAATCTTACAACATTCATGAGGCAGAAATAGTGGGTCAAGTAGCAAGGGACATCCCTAGGATTTATGCAGCACTGGAGGACCGCTAGTCAGATCACCAGTCAACTGTGGTTGAAGTTGCAGGTAAGATTGTTGAGCAATCTGTTTTTATTTTGATTGACCCTGGTTCTACTCATAGTTACATTACTCCTAGAGTAGTGGAGATTTGTGCTTTTAAGAAAGTAAAGCATAGCAAATCGTGGTTAGTTCAGCTAGCCACTGGAACTAAGAGAAAGGTTAGTGAAGTGGTAGAGAAATTTCCGTTGGTGATGAATGGATTGGTCACTTGTGTAGATTTGAATGTTCTACCACTTGGTTCCTATGATGTTATCATTGGAACTGATTGGTTAGAATTTCACTGGGTAAATCTTGACTATTATAATAACACTTTTGAATGCATGGATGAAGAAGGGAACCAGATAGTTGTAAGAGGCATTCCAAAGGTGATTTATGTGAGGCATATTTCACCAATACAGTTGAAGAAGTTTTGTAGGAAAGGTTGCCAGTTGTATGCAAATCATGTGAATGGAGGACTCCAAAATAGTCTCGGGATCATTACATAGCACAAATATAGAGAGGAGTTTAATTGAACTCCTTCCATGCAAACATTGGCTCCCTCCCAAGCACTGGTGCCAAGTTGGCACTTAGGATTATCCACCATGCACAAGATATGCACCCTCCTTTCCTCAATTAGATTTAACTGAATGTTCAGTAACTTGAATTGAATGTGAAACAAATTGAACTAAACTGAACTGAAGTGAAATGAACTCAATCATTAATTGATTGCATGACCACTAATTTACGAGGATAACAATTTGTCTTTAGTGCTTTACATTTAGTGCCATCCATGCATAAACACTTTGCATGAATCAAGGAGAGGTTTATTTAGTTTAATTGAAACATTATTTATTTACAATTGAGCCTTTATTGAAGCCTTTACATTTTGAGTTCACTGGAGGCATGTATGGGAAATTTGAATCCATTCTCTTTCTGTATGCTTATCTCATTATCATTAATTAAATACTGCATTGTCTGTATGTGTATTAATTTATCCATCTTAACATATTATACTCAAAAGAATTATTCCATACTGATGATCATATATATTACCTCGGGCCATATAGTCATATGCTAAAGTACACACTCTAGGGATATATAATCCCTAAAGGATACTTATAGCACTTAGTTACCATGACTAGCAATATATCACATAGTATAACCACTTTACCAAGTAAAACATGTGTTAGGATTTATAATCCTCCCTTGTCCAAACTGTCTATTAGATTATATTTTCCTAACTTAAGAGTCATATTGTTATTATTAGGTCCACTAGTACCATTGGGTCCACTAGTACTATTGGGTCCACTTAGCCTAATGGGGCCACATGTACCAGTTACTAGGGAGTGGGGAACACCGATAGAGGCTATTTGGAACTGACTGCACCTTCATGCATTAGTTTCGGTGCCTCCTAGAAAAATCCCTACATTTTAGGAGCCACTAGGAGTGTTGACACCAACCTCCTTCAGTTATTAGCAGTTGGTAACTAGTCAAGCTTAGTTATGCTTTAGTTAGATTCAGTTAGATATACTCAAGTTCAGTTAGCGCTAGTTATGCATGGATGCATGTGGGAAGGAACCGGTTCTCACCTACTTCTCACCTACCACTGCAGTTAGACTGGTTTAACTGATCGTAATTGATTGAGAGACTAGATTAGACATCTGGAGTTAGCCCGTTGAACTCCGATAGTGATTTAGAGACTTCTACTTAGCCATGCAGTCAGTCTTGAGTTGGTATATTCGAATTCATCCCTCATGATTCAAGTTATCATTTATGTAACACTGTTGTATACTGTTGGGATTAATGAAGTTTATACTGTAATTATACTGATCAATTCTTGTCCTTTTCTTGTGAGATTTGTGTTTTCCGTGGGTATTATTATTCCTTTTCACTCCAAATAATTAAGAATATAATAGCACTCATTGCTTGAAGATCAATGGCATGTTAATTCTAACATGGTGGCAGAGCCATCTCAGACAAGCTTCAAGTCTTTCTAATCTCCATTGTACACAAGAAGCAGTTGGGTTTCCACAGAAGTCCCGCAAAGAGTGCCTTACTTCCTATGAATTCATTCATAGTGGCGGTGCGGGCGTGATGAACCCTAAAAAGTGTACATGTCAAGAGGGAAGGATTGATTCTAACATAGTGTAAACAATTTTGTTTTTTGTAGTGAATTTCTACAGGTGCTACATAGCTTGATTGCATATATTGTCTTATAAGAAGGAGAATTATGGGTTCTCAACCTTCCACACCCCGGATCCTAACACCCTTAAATTATGTTGATTTGAGGGCATATATGCAGGTTTCCTTGCACAACAAGGGCTTGTTCAGGATGATAATGGGAATGGAGGCTGAAACCCATCATCTAGTTGAGAAAAATAAGTTTTTGAACCGCTTAGATGAAGCTTTTGGATTTGTATGTACTCACATATCCAAAGACCTCCTCTTTCACCTTGAAGGCTTGAGGACTCCTAAAGAAATTGGGAGAATATTGAAGTCTTGTTTGGTAAGCAAGATGAGCTTCAAGGACACTTTTTGGAGAACGAGTTGATAGCCTTACAACCGAGCAGTTTTGAGACCATACAACAGTTATATACAAAATTCAAGTCTCTTGCACTTCAATGTAGCCAGTGCGGAATATAAAGAAAGCATGAGCAACATGTGATCTCCATACTCAACAAAGTAGGTAGTGAGTATTATGTATTTGTCTCTATCTTCCATTCCGGAAGAGCTTCCATTCCCAATTGGAAGATTCCGTCACTTGATATATTTGTCGAGTCCTTAATATAGGAGCAAGAGAAGTTGGTCCATATGGGAGTCCTCCAGAATTCCAAAGATCAAGCTCTCCTAGTGACAGACTCTACCAAAGTGCAAGATAAAGGGAGGCATAAGAGGAAGGATCATAAAGCATCTGATTCAAAGACTAAAGTGAATCAGAAGACTTTTGAAGGAGCTTCAGGCTCCAAGAAGAAGATTTTTTTGAAAAGAAGATGTGTCCCTATTGGATGAGGGGTTTTCATCCAGAAGACTCTTGCATGAAGAAGCAAGTTGACTAACTAACTTCCCTCCTTGAAAATAACAACATTGTTGTTCCACATAGAGAAAAGAATTCTGATTATGGACCTTAGATAGAAGATGATAAGAGGTGCCATGCCTTGAAGGCTAGCCTTACTCAGTTGACAACATATTTGATTGATTCTGGAGCGTCCAACCACATGGTTTCCTCCAAGGAATATTTCTCTACCCTCACACTATCAAAAGGGCCCAATATTCACATGGGAGATGACTCCCAAATTCCAACAACAGGAAGAGGTTTAATTAAAATCTAGCATGGTGAGTTCACGGTGAGTTCAAAAGTATTCTCTATGTGCCCTCCCTTGCAGCTAATTTTTTGTATGTCTATCAGATGACCCATACAGGCTCTCCCAAGAGATACATTCGACTCATATTCATTTGAGATTGTAGAAAAATCTACTGGAAGACTCATAGCGAAAGGTATTGCAAATCATTCTACTAAAGCTTATGATTTCTCTCATTTTTTTCCTGTCTCACCTACTTCTCACCTACCATTGCAGTTTGATTGGTTTAACTGATTAAGAGAATGGATTACACATCTGGAGTTATCGTGTTGAACTTCGATAGTGATTTAGACACTTCTAGTTAGCCATGCCGTCAGTATTGAGTTGGGAGATTCAAATTCATCCCTCATTATTCGAATTCTCTTTTATATAACACTGTTGTATAATGCTGGGATTAATGAATTTTATACTCTAATTATACTAAGCAATTCTTGTCTGTTTCCTATGAGATTTGTTTGGTTTAGTGGGTATTATTCATTCCTTTTCACTGCAAATAATTAAGAATCTAATAGCACTCACTGCTTGAAGATCAATGGCATATTAATTCTAACAACATGCCACCTCAATAAATGAGGATATTGGTAGGACTTGATATTACTCACAAGTCTACAATATTGATATTACTCATAACACTTAGATTGATATTACTCACAAAATCATCTCCATAAATGGAGGTCCATCTCATAGGGTACCTTCTATGAGAATACTTGACTTGATACAAACCACAAGTCTACAGTCTTGATACAAACCACAAGACTTTATAGTACGATCATCACCACCTAAATCATCTAAGGATATCGATAGGACTTGATCCAAACCACAAGTCCCAACTTGATAAAAAACACATGTCTAGAGAATGACTTCTAATGCTATACAATCAACATTCCCTCTCAGCAAGGGAGACATTCTCTACTTTACCAGGAATGTCCTGCCATACCAATATTATCTTGAAAGTATCTCAACTTCGTCACTAATAACGACTTGTCCACACATTTGCAATCTGCTTATCAGTAGCTATGTACTAAAATTTTACTTACATGACCATGACTCTGATGAAGTGATACTTCATCTTAATGTGTTTCAACATAACGTGAAACATTGGTTTCTCATAAATCTTGATTTAAAACACCTAATAATAGTAGGCTCAAGTCTTCACCCTACTAGGTAGCATCTCAAAAAAATTACACTACTCCTCAGCAGGTAGTATTATCCGCAAAATACATTTGCTTCTGTAGTACTCTTTGACATACATCTTGCTTCTATAGTACTAGTTGTAATACACAACTTTTGTAGTACTATTTGCAATTTACATTGCTTTATCCCAGGCTAAAATAATAGCTAGATAACACAATAGGTATACCATATATCAAATATAGTAAAAAACCTATTATAATGTACTTCAAAGGTACTTAAACATATGCTTAGCAATAATCATAAAATACAACAGATTTACTAGGTACATTAAGAGATTGAACCAAATATTTATACATAGTAGCATCATCTGGATCTGATCCAAAATACAATTTATCTAAACTAGAAATCATGGATTTCATATCCATCATATACAACACATTAAATGTGTAATATCGCGCAGAAAGAAAGTCTTGTCTTTTCTTTCAATCTTCAACATTTTTTGACATCAAGAATCTTCTATTATTTGAAGAAGTTCTTTGTGAGCTTTCCATTCTATGTGATGTTCTTCAAGGCTTGATCACTTTCATAGTGATTTCATATCGAAGTACCCCACATAGCCAACTGTATGGCTATCTACCCTCTCCAAGAGGTTTAATTGTTCTCTGACATTTTAGACTATAACTCTTCTTGAGTATCCAATAGTCTCAGATACTTTGACCATGTCTCTACTTAGTGGATTTTCTCCACAAGATATCGCAACCCCTGGTTGTCTGATTCACGTATCATGACTAACCAGACCAAGGACTGTATTTGTTGCTACTTGTGAAGACACATCAATACACCCTCTTCAACTAGAGTCTTTTATATTATACAAATCTTGTTCCGGATAGAGGCTTAGTAAGTATGTTGGCAATAGTGATCATCCATGGATATAAACAAGAGTTAAACAACTCCCTTTTGCACCATGTCTCAGATATAAATGAATAGAAAACTTGTAAAGGTTTACTACCTTACAATATGATCTATCAGGAGCAACATCTTTGATGTGATCTTTCTTGATCATTGTATTAGTCAGAATTCTTATGTCCGTGAAACTTGCTTTCACTAATTGAGACATGTCTAAATCTACGTCATGCACTTGTACCAAGTAGGTAAAATAACACATGCTTTGTTGTACATGTCAATATATTGACTGCAAAGAATATAACTAATCCTGGGACTTGTATATGTATATCTAACATCTATGAGATCCTATAAATATGAATAAGAATTTGATTTATCTTTAAGTGTACGATCATGGATTTACAATCCATTTTTCTTAAATCCTTTCAGGAAATCTATTGAGCATTTCCTCAACAAAAGAAAATCTTATCTAATGATTGTCATAGCTCTAAAATTAAGAATCATCCAAGATTCTTACATATAGATTCTTTCTGAATATGAGCACGATGCAGGTTTCTACCAACAGAAGTTTAATTAACAAGTTTCACAGGTTTTCCAGGAGCTAGCAAATGTAGCTTCTCCATATCAACATCTAGGATGTGAAAATCATAATTTTAGTCCTCCATCACAAAGACTCATACTCCTCTATGTCTAACACATATATGAATATAACTAGGATAAATAAATTTCCTTCAATAGTCTTTACATCTCTAAGAATAGTATTAGGATTCTATTCCAACTTCTTCTTAAGAATCATAGGAGCCTCTTTATTTGTTCTCTTTAGGATCATCCGCGGAAATGACCTCATATTCTTGTCATTCTATACTTGTAGATCAAGGCATATGAATTTTTCCTACAAGAAAAAATATTCTAATGGTTAGAACCATTTCATACTCATGACATTTATTCACATGAATATATACTGATAATAATTTACACATTTATGTATAGATATTAATCATCTATATTAACATAACTCATATTAATATCATGCACTGATTTTCAACTTTATATTAGTATTATATCAGTCCCATATCAATCTCATATCAGTCCTATATTAGTCCCATATCAGTACTTTTGAATATTAATGCAACTCCATATTCATAAAAAACACCAACCTTGTATTCATCAACGTTTATGCAATCCTACTATTTTCATAACCCATGAACAATCATGTAACACTATATCTTATATCTCATCAAACAAATTATGAATCCTTATATCAGTCCTATATAAGTCTACATCATTCTTATATCGGTCCTATATAATGTCTGATAATATGGACTTCATGAGATCTACAACATGCCAATAAAGACATAAAACAATATGTATGCTCAAAAAAATTCCAAAGTCCAGAAATACAGATCTCTATATGAAAGTCATGAAACATATTAAAAAACATTTAGATCATATTTAAAACAACATATAACAATCAAAATATAAATTACTTATCTTTTATTGTTTTGTGTGGGTTCTCTCTTGATCTGTGCACCCTTGCGGAGAATATCGAAGTCCTTCTTTATTCATTGAATGGAAGAGCTTGTTTTTAGTGAAAAACTTTCTCCATTTCTTCATTCTTGCTATGAGGACAATATTATCCTCTTTAGTGCACATAAACTTGCTTTGTATGTGCACATCTTCTTGATTCAAGGCCTTCTTATTGAAAATATTGGTGAGTGTACCAAAATACTCCCTTGTGGTCTTCATCAAAATGATCACAGACATGAGATTGCCCTTAACCAAATGAAAGATGATAAGCTTGGCCTTTTCTCAATTCTTCTTGAATTTGATTCTCCCTTCATTGGTGCTAGGATCATCTACCATTGTGGATACATAACCATCAATTTTATACTTTTCAAGAATATTCAACACCCTTGCCTTCCATGTGTTGAAGTTGGAAGTACACTCGAGGAGGTCTTCTGGTTGAACATAGATTGATTTCATGGTTCTCAAGAACTTTGTTAAACTGTTCAATATATATGCAGGCTTTAGTTTGTTGCACAAAACGATCATTCACACTCAATGATCTGATACCATGTGAATGTTTGATAAAAATTGAAGAAGCTTGAACTTTAAAACTTTTATCAATTAGTTTCAGCACATAGGTGTCTCATAAATCAGCCACATATAAATCTCATAAATATATCATCCACGTAAATCATCTTCATAAATAAACCATATAAATCAGCTCCATAAATCAACCCTATGAATTAATCAACCATGAAAGATAAGATATACCTGGGAAAACCATGGTATACCATAATCTCCAACTCCTCTCAATGAGAATCTTCCTATAACCACATGCAACAATCCATATCATTATAATGATCACTATCTTCAGTGTGTTCTAATTCAAAAAATCCCCCCATATTTTCAAAGACTTCTCCGTATGGTAGCGTAACTAAAAACTTAATCTACACTTCAATAGGAATCCACGTACTCTATCGAGATGTCCATTCAAATTTGAGTGCAAAAACCACTCTGTACTCGGTATTCATAGACAAAAGGATGCAATTGAATCAACCCCAGAACTTAAACCACCAAATTGAATACAATCTCCTTACGAGTAGAAATCTGAACCCACAATACATAACAAATCTAATCAAGGTTTCCATAACATAGGGTTCTATAAAATATTTTCCCGGGTTAAACAAACAAGTTGAAAATAAACCAAACTAAATCAGACCTGGAGTCGTTACTCGAAAGTCGATGCCAAGAACGTAAGTCGTTCCTCAATGCAAAGTTTAATTCTCTTGTCGATAGCATGTACCCTATTTTCCTTGTTGATCGATGTGGCTAAAACATCTATTTTAGTTAAAGAAGAATATGACTGATAATCAATAGCTTAATGAAAATTTAGTTAGCTAAAACCCAAAGAATCTAAGGAATATATAAATACCTTTCTTCCCATGTCTATCAGAATTGAATCACTAAGATGAAGATAGAGTTATTTCTTGGCCGCAAATGCTATTGAGTTGACGACCCTAGATAAGATCTATTGCACACATTGTGGAGAGATCCATTTATCCCATATATTGTAGGAATTTGCAACAAATCTAAACTGTCTGCAAATGCATTCAAATCTGCAAAGCTCACCTAGAGTAGTAAATGACAGAATGTTTGACATAACATTTATTGGAAATTCTGACATATTTATCTTAGGCCAAGGTTGGAGATGGGGTTGTAGTAATATTGCAATTGAATATCTTACTTCTTCAATTAAATTCAACTGCAGTGATTCTGCAATTGAATTTACCAAGCATGCAATTGAATTCCCCATAGTTGCTTCAGTTCACTATGCAAACAAAGTAGAGACCCAAGAGAAGGTACAAATCGTTTTAAAATTCAAATTTAAATGATCTCAACTCTTATAACTTCAAGAATAAACAAGACTCACATAAAACCGAAATGATGGTAGTACAACAGCTAGTTGATTGCTTGGTTTAATTGAATTTCTTATTCTTCTTCCCTTCGAAGTATTTAAATATGTGTTTGAAAATATTTGGGGTTTCAATGGTATCTCTTGTTTGCAGAGGAAGGATTTGGTTTTTTTGAGGAAGATTTGAGACATGTATTGCAAATCAAATTTTATAATGGGTAAACCTTATGCAAAACATGCATCTACCTATGAGGTTTGATAACGGAGAGGCCTTATCAATTAAAGACAAATGGATAAACATATTTCTCTATGGAACTCTTAAGATATCGCCATGGAGAACTTTCAAGATAATAATAAATTATTTCTTTAATTTTCACTAGAACTCCAATTTCCTCACAAGAAATATGCATCCACCCATGAAATTTGAGGCATTGATACCCAAATTCAAACTAGCAAACTCCATCTAACTATGTAATAACTATCTTAGACCCATCTTAAGTTGGGATTAATCTAGGGACTATGTTAAGATTTATTCATGCAACACTAGGAAATACAAACTCAAACAACAACCATTTCACAAAACAACAACTATTTCACAACCAAGCTTGCAATATTAGAATTCTACAACTATAGAATTTGCATATGTTGAAAGGATTAATGAAATCTACTAAAAGCATAGCAATGAAAACCACCAAAATATTGTATGCAAAAACAAATCAAATTCTAAAGTTGTAGAATTCTAATATTGCTAGCTTGGTCGTGAAATAGTTGTTGTTTTGTGAAATGGTTGTTGTTTGAGTTTGTATTTCCTAGCGTTGCATGAATAAATATTAAGATGGATCTAAGATAGTTATTACATAGTTAGATGGAGTTTGTTAGTTTGAATTTGGGTATCAATGCCTCAAATTTCATGGGTAGATGCATATTTCTTGTGAGGAAATTGGAGTTCTAGTGAAAATTAAAGAAATAATTTATTATTATCTTGAAGGTTCTCCTTGGTGATATCTTAAGAGTTCCATAGAGAAATATGTTTATCCATTTGTCTTTAATAGCAGCATAACATTCAAGGTGATACCCTTTTTCATAGTAGAGACATAATGTTTTCCCAAATTTGTTCTTCTTAGAGTCGGAGGCCCTTTCGAAAGCTTGTTGATTTTGTTTAGGCTTTGAATCAGCTGCCTTTGGTTCCTTCTTCTTTGATTTCTCATTTACTTGCGCTTTGGAAGAGTCAGTAACCAAGAGAGCTTGATCTTTGGAGGTCTAGATGACACTCATTCAAATCAATTTGTTTTTCTCTTTGATTAAGGACTCGGAGAATGAATCTAAAGAAGGAAGTTTCCAATCAGGAAATATTTCTCGCTTGGAATGAAACATAGAGACATAGACATAGTACTCAGGACCTAGTTTGTTGAGTATTGAAAGGACATTTTTCTCATCCTTTCACTCTATCTTGCACTTTCTGTATTGTAGCACTAGAGACTTGAATTTGGAGAAGAATTGCTCAATAGTCTCGAAACTGCTGGGATGTAAAGATACCAAATCATTCTCCAGAATGTGTCCCCGAAGCTCATCTTGTTTGTTAAACAAGCTATCAAGATTCTCCCAGGCTTCTCTGGGAGTCCTCAATCCTTCTATATGAAAGAGGAGATCTCTGGAAATATAAGTACATAAGTACCCAAATGCTTCATCACAACGGTTTAGGAACTTGTTCCGCTCTACCGGATGATGAGGCTAAGCCTCCCATCCATGTATGATCCTGTGGTATCCATTCTTACGCAAGGCCAACTACATATCAATCCTCCAATCAAGGTAATTGGAAGTTGTGAGGATCCGTGGATCAGGAGTTTGAGAACTCGTAATTGTTCTGGTAGGGAGACTGCAAATACTTCTTTCAAGCTACGTAGAACCTGTCAATTTCACTGCAAATAACAATAAAACATAAGAACTGTTAGAATCATGCTTTTCCTCCAGACATGAACATGTTTTCAGGGTCTGTCATGCCCTCTCCACTGCTATGAATGAATCCAGAGCTAGCAAATTTTCATAGGGTACTTTGTGGAAACCCGACTGCTTCTGATGTTCGATGAGGAGAAACAAACATGAAACCTTCCTAAGAAGGCTCTGATACCATTGTTAGAATTTGAATTCCATTTAGATCTTCAGGCAGAGATTTTTGATAATGTTGCATTAATTGAATGGAGAATGAAAATACAAATCCAACAAGACAAACCACATAGGAAATAGACAAGTATTGCTCATGAATTTACAGTATATTCATCGTAATAATATCCGGTGTTACAATGTAGTATACATAGGTAGAATTTGAATGCATGGGTAATGAATTCAAATCCTCCAAGTGGATAAGATTTTATCTAACTGAATCTCTAACTCAAGGTCTCCCAATCAATATCAGAGTCCAAATAGACAACTCCCTAATGACCAATAACTCAACAACTAATGACAACTAGTTAACTCAGTGTAGCTAAGAGTGAGGTAGGTAGGAAAAGCGATCCTCCACATGCAACCATGCATTGTCCATGCATTAGTAGCGCTAGCTTAACTGGATGTGAACTAACTGAAGGTAACTGGGGGCTAACTAAGACTAACTAGTACTAACACCAAATAACTAAAGTAGGTTGGTGCCGTGACTCCTAGTGGCTCCTAAAATGTAGGGATTGGTCTAGGAGGCGCCCTAGCTGATGCATGCACATGCAGTAAGTGGCAGTTATCCTCTAGTAGTGTTCCCCACATTTCAATGAATGGTACATGTGTACCAATTGGGCCAAGTGGACCCAATTGTACTAGTGGACCCAATTAATTAATTTTAAGGTTCCTAAGTTAGGAAATAATTAATCTAATAGAAAGTATGAACAAGGGAGGATTAATAATCCTAACAAAGTTATTGCGAATAGGATGAAACCGATCCTCCCAAATCTGGTGGCTCTAGAACAATCAAGTTTTGTGGAGGGGCACCAGATTCTTGATGGAGTTATTCTTGGTCATGAAGTTATTCACTCACTGAAAGTCACCAAAAATCTTGGAATGCTGCTTAAGTTGGATATTTCAAAATCTTACGATAAAATAAGTTGGAAATTCATGAGATAAATGTTAAAAGCCTATGGTTTTAACCATGGTTGGATAGAATGGATAATGAATATGACTTCCACTTCTTTCTTCTCAATTTTGCTCAATATTTCTCCCACCAAGCCTTTCATCCTATCCTTGGGTATCAGATAAGGGAACCCTTTAACCCCATTCTTGTTTATTCTGGTGGTTGAAGGGCACGGTTAGGTGGTTGAGAATATGGTGGAAAGTGGGGATATTAAGGGGATGAGTATTCATCTTGGGGAAGATAAACAAACTCATTAGAAGTTTGTAGATGATACGATGTTGATGGGTCATCCATCAGTTCAAGAGGAAGGAGATTTCAAGAAAGGCATGACTATATTTTCAAAATCCTCGGGCCTGGAAATTAATAATGAGAAATACCAACTTTTTTTCTTCAACACCCATAGGATTACTCAAAGGAACATTATACACATTTTGGGGTTTCAAGGGAGTTACCTTCCATTTACATATTTAGGTGCTCTTTTGACATAAGGAGTTATTCGAAAATTTTTGTGGGTTGGTCTACTAGAACATATGCGAATGAAGTTTGAAAACTGGGCTTATAGACCGCTTAACTTTTCTAGTAGATTCATGTTGGTGAAAGATGTGCTTCAAGCAATGCCCATTTATCTATTCTTAGCTATGGCGTCTCCAAAGTCTATCCTCAAGGAGATAAGGAATATCCAATGTCAATTTATGTGAGGTAGCAGCCATGATAAGACTTGATGGGCCATGGTTAGCTGGGATAAGGTTTGTAAAGGATAATATCAAGGTGAGCTAGGCCTTCGTGACCTAGAGAAAAATAGTGAAGTTCTTGGGGCAAACATTTGGTAGAATTGGGTCATTCATAAAGAGGAGCCCTGTTCAAAACTGTGGCATGTAAAGTATGTAGGGGATAACTCATATGGTTTAATGAGGGAAAACAAGGATCTCACATATGGAGGACAACCTCCTTAGAAAGTAGAAGCATCATACAATATCATAGTTTATGGTATATTAGAGATGGGGAAGAGGCTAATTTTTGGGACAACTCTTGGAAACAGATGGCCAATATTTCGTCAAATTTAAATTAGTTTTTGTGTCAAAACCAAAAAAGGGATCTGGGGCTAATAAATCTATGCCAATTTTGGAGAGAGGAATGGGCTAATGAGGATTTTCATGAATGGAATCCCCCAAACTAGTGGATACTCCAATTTTTTGATAGAAGAGATACCTAGGCTTCAAGAATTCCTCTAGGAAAGACACATTCATTTACAACAAGGACCTGATAAACTTCGGTGGGGTTATAAGATGAGAGGGACCTTCAACACCAAGGAATCCTATGATATTTGGATAAACCAGGAAGGGGCCCAAGTAGATGAAATTTGAAAAAAGGTATGGAATTTTAATCCATGGACAAAGTTGGCCACTTTTATATGGCTTGTTATCCACATATGAATCTTAATGGGGGGGGTTTGAAAAATTGTTGAGTTTGTGGCCATTTTCAATGCCCCTTCTGTTCTTGTGAGGAGGGAACCACAAACCACCTGCTGGATTCTTTCCCTTTTTCCTATGCTCTATGGGATAGAGGAGCTGAGATATTTTGAAGATCGAACCGTGTCAGGGGATAACCAAATCAAACCTTTAGTGAATGGGGATTTAAATATTTTCAAAACTGCATCATTATCAACATGTGGCTAATGTTCCCAGGGCTCCTTATGTGGGAAGTATGGAAGGGGAGGAATAACAAATTTTTTTGGGACAAACAGAGAACTCTCTAGCAGGTTTGGACCAAAGTGGAAACTCATATCCAGGAAGTGATCTCGATTTCAAAATAGGATGAAAAGGATTGGGATATGGGATACAATGATAAATAAATTCTTGTCAGTTGGGATATAAGAAATTCAATCCAAGGCTGGGTATGACTCAAACCCAAAAAAGTCCATTTGGTTTGTACATCCATCTGGTCTTCTCCACTAGAGGGCCATTTCAAATTGAATTTTGATGGGGCCTCCAAGAGAAACCCAGGTTCTGTTGGGTTTTGGGGAGTTATAAAAAAAATTAGAGGGATGTATTATGAGGTTTTACCCTAGTTTCATTGGCCACGAAACGAACAATGTGGTAGAGATAGAAGGCCTTCTATATGGTCTTCAATAGGTAGCTAACAATGACTGGAAGCTGACGATGGTGGAGGGGGATGCACAAATCATCGTATAGATTGCAAAGAGGCTATAGAATGGTAAAAGGGTTGCAAAGGTGGTGAACATTTGGTGATTGGCGTACATGGTGGAAAATATCGTTGTGTTCCTGAATGAACTGCATGCATGGGAATTTTCCCATGTCAAACGCAATGGGAACAAGGTGGCATATTACCTATCCAATGTGGGGGGAATGAGAAAGCTAAAAAAATGGAGGATCAACTGTCATGGTTTCATGTTCATGACTATGCTAATCAATGTGCCCATTTGGCAGCTCATGATACTCAACGCGTGCAGGAAGAACATTAGCACGCAAGGCATGGGGATGATAACTTAGCTAGGACCCACGTGCTTGATGCATGGTGCACCTAGAATGGTTACAACCCCCTCCTATGGAAGATGATTGTACTAACCAATTTAATATATGTTCAAGGGAGCAATTAAGTACCCTCAATGGTCATGATGAGGAGTGATTATGGAAAGGGCCTTGAACTGAGGACAAGGTATGATAATCTTATGCAGAAAGATGGAGGATCTGCAAGGGTGATCCTTCGATCATAAATGTAGTGCATTTTTAATAATGGTGTCCAATCATACGTGGACTAGTTGGAATGCTATAAATATGGAAGGAAATTATGGGCTCATTTACAAGTTCCTTATCTGAGTTATCCTGTCTGACCAAGCACAATTTTTTAACCCAAAATCCCTATGTGTGGAAGAGATTCCCTCCCCGTAGGTGAATAGACATGGCACCTAGATGGAGGCAATACATGAGGTTCGTGAAGAGAGAGGGGAAGGGTAAAGTTGTTAGGGTTACTCGGGAGCAAAATAAGGCTGTTCAGGTGACGCGCTTCTTTAAAGAAAGAATTCTTCCCATCATTAGAGAGGAGATTGAGAGGGTCGAGAAATATTTATGGGAGCAATTCACGACCATCAATATGGATAATATCAAGGAGGAAGTGGAAGAATGGGTTCTCAACCCAAGTTCGACTGTGGTACAATTATCTGCATATGACCACATTATCGCTACTTATTGGGTTATGAAGGGTTTAATGACGCATGTGATGATGGAAAGGGAGAACAAAGTGATAGGGGACACGAAACCTATTGGTGCATGGAAGGAGCATAATTGTGGTAGTCGGTTAATGCACAATAAAATAGACCTCGTTGCTATGAAACTAGGCATTCAACTCTATCCCCCTCCTGGTTCTAATTCTGGTACAAGTCCTTTGGCTCCACGCGGTCGCAACCGGGGTGTGATGTTGGGTTTGGGTGGATATTTTATTGTTGTAAAGGTTAATGGGGGTCTATGCACGCATTCAAGGCCCATGTTTCATGCCATTTCTTCTTCTGGTGGAGCTATGGCCAAGGAGCTTTGATGTTGTTTATCACGTTCTTTTATCTATATCTTTTATGTGTCTATGTTCCTAGGTTTAGTTTAACTTCTTAGTTTATCAGGTATTTTGTTGGGATGGATGGGGATTTTTATCAAATATGTAATGGGGCAAAGGAAGGGATTTAGTTTTGTGGAGAATGGGGGTACTTCTTATTTTAAAATCTTAAGGATTGATAATATGGTGGTCATGCAGTCTGTAAGCCATCTAGGCCAACTATTTTGGCTGCCATGTATCTCGTTTTTCTATAATAATATAATGTGTTTGTTTACAAAAGAAAGTGAACCATGGCTACAACAAGTCCATCTCAATGGATCATCTAAGGCTAAGTATTGTCATGGGATACTACAGCTAATTAAGATAAATGGCTATGACTAACAGTACCACCAATGATCTCTGGAAAAGTATGCTCAACACATTTGGGACTAGCAATGACTGGAATAAAACTATGGTCTATTGCATCATGGTATCTCCAACTATTATATATGTGATAACATGGGATTTAGGGGTAAATCTAAGCTTGTGTGGCATGGGTGGGATTATAATAGACAACGATAAGACTATCTCCTTTTAACATGCTCTAAGCTTTAACACCAACAATTTTGCATAATTATAGGGAATGTATATGTTGATGTATTTGTAACTTCAGAATGTATTCACTTCTATATCTTATGTATTGTACCCCGATGTTTATTCTGGGAAGTATCTATAATGTATTTGAGTCATGTCATGCCTCGATGTTCTGATCAGGAGATTCAATAATGTAAACAAGTCATGTAAAGTCATTGAGTTTAACCCTCCATTGTAAGTCGGGGCAATAGTCCCCAAAATTGTGTCAAGGTTAACCCTCCTTGTTGATCAGAGGGCAAAGTCCCCATAGTTGTGGGGCACTAGGGTTATTAGACTATCCCAGAGATGTCGGCTCTAGTAAGTAATTGTTAAGTGGGGCCGACATGTTAAAGTGGACATTAAGTGAATGAAAGAATATAAATAGAGAGTGAGCCTCTCTATTTATCACACACACACTCACTCATTGGGGCACATGAGTGAGAGAGAAGTATCTCTCTCAAGTGAGAGAGAGAAGCTGTGGAGATCATCTTTATGTTTTTGGGTTTTACTACTGCTATTGGTGCTCATTCTATCTCTGAGGAAGTTGCGGGGTTTTCTCCTTTATGGTTTCCCCGATAAAAATTCTTTGTGTCTCTTGTCTCTTGTGTTTATTGATGTGCATGTTATTCTCTCAGATAAGATCCTAAGATAATGCTAGCTTGAATGATAAAAATTCTAACATGGTATCAGAGCTAACCTGAGAAGAAGACATTGTGCAGCTCCAGAAGATAGGGATTCTTATTTTTTGGGTCTCTCTCCACAATCCGTCAGCAAAATTATGCTACGCTAACTCTCCATTGAAGGGCGCATCTTTCTGTTGAAGCAGAATTTGATTTCGAGCATTTTCAGTTTTTGGTGTGGGAAATTAGGGCTTATTATAGAAGAGAAATTTTTGAGTGAGCCCGGCATAGGATTTCTCTCCTCATCAAAATCGAAGTTTAGAGACCTGGGTCAAGATTTTTGGTTGGGTGAAACTACGGGAAAGTCAAACCCTAGTTTGACCTCGAGCCGAAAAAAACCCTAAAATACTAAAACTGATAAGTTTTGGTACATTCGCTATATCTTGGGATTGGATAAGGATCAAGAGATTTAAATTTCACAGGCCAAATATAAAATCCTTATTTACACTGTGTCCAAAATTAGGCCTCAAATTTGCTATATCCTAGGAGATATGATCCCTCCAAGTTAGGGTTCCAGCCTCTTCTAGGATTCATCCGTAAACAGGACACCTGGGGAGAATTGCTATATCTCGGGTTGAAAAGGTCCAAATGAAATTTCTGAAGATGTTCCAGAAAGGGCACAGACTGTACTTTCTATGTTCTATGTTTCAGACCTCGAAGATGAAACGATGACATGTGGCAGTCTGTACAACTTCGTTGTTTGAACAGTCCTGTAACAGGTCACCTTGGGAAAATGATCATAAGTCCCAATTGGTGAAACCAATTTTGATGAAACTTGTGGTGTTGGAATAGGGACAGGCGAGGCTACCTCAGTGCAATGTTTTAGACATAGAGGAGTAGTAATTTCAGAGATATCACAGAAAAATTATCAGGCATTTCTAAAAATTAGGGTTTCTCTGGCAAACCCTAGATCAGCCAACTTTGGAACCAGGACGGAAACCTCAAATCGATAAGATCTAATATTTTGCTAGTTTCATTTAAGGTTTTCATTTCAAAGTGATCTATCACATCAGCTTGATGATAAGCTTGGTGAATTTGACAACTTGCAAGCATGGAAGTATATGATCTCTCTGAAGAAAATGAATTGGACACCTACATAAGTAAATAGGTTCCATTTCTAGAGGGAGATGAGGCTAAAAGCCTTACACCAGAATAAATTGACACGCGGAAGTCCGTACAACTTCACTATTCTGAACAATCCTGTAACAGGTCACCTTGGGAAAATGTTCATAATTACCAATTGGTGAAACCAATTCTGATGAAACCTATGGTGTTGGAATAGGGACAACTGAGGCTACCTGAGTATGAAGTTTCAGACACAAAGGAGCAGTAATTTCGGAGATACCGCAGAAATAGTATCAAGCATTTCTGCAGAAGAAATTGGAAAACTAGGGCTTCCTATTTCGGGAGCTTCCCTCCACTGTTTTCAGAAAAAGAGTACATTGGACAGCTCAACTTGAAGAGGTCTATCTTTCTATCCAATCAGATTTGAAAGATTCCAAGTTTTGAAAATTATGGTTTCTCTCACAAACCCTAGGTCAATCAGCTCTGGAACCAGGACAGACACCTCAAATCGGTAAGATCTAATCTTTTTCTATTTTCATTTGAGGTTCTCATTTCAAAGTGATCTATCACATCAGCTTGATGACAAGCTTGGTAAAGTTGACAACTTCCAAGCATGGAAGTATATGATCTCTCTGAAGAAAATGAATTAGACACCTACATGAGTAGAGAGGTTCCAGTTCCAGAGGGAGATGAGGCTAAAAGCCTTACACAAGAAGAACTTGGTCAAGGCCAAGAAGATCATTGTTGATTCAATCACAGATCACCTTATACCACAAGTTTCTTCCCTAAAGACACCAAAAGAGATGTTTGATTCCTTAACCAAGCTATTTGAAGGGAAGAACATAAATCAGAATATTACTTTGAGAAAACAATTGAAGAATGTGAAGATATAGAATGCAAAGACCATATAGTCATACTTTACGAGGGTCTCTCAAAAAGAACAACTTGTATTAGTAGAAGAAGAAGTGGAGAATGCAGAAGTGGTGGTAGACACCTTGAATGGCCTCCGAGGATCATGGGATTCATTCATTCAAGGAATGTGTGCTGAAAGGAAGTGATTACCTTCAGTATACTCTGGGAAGAGTGCACACAAGAAAAGAAGCCCGACTCATAATAATAAAAGAAGATGGGAAGATCAAGCTCTCACCATCCAAAGAAGATCCCTCAAGCGATGAGGAATATGAAGAACTCAACTCTTGAAGAACCTCTTATCCATCTTAGCATTTGGATAAGAAATGATGCTATTATAAATGAAGAAGATGATGAAGCTGAAGGCTCAAGAAGGAGTCTACCCATGAAAAAAATAAAGATAAGTATTCAATTGTCATTTCATGATATTGTTTTGTTATGCATTTGTTTATAGTTTGTTGACGTATTATGCATGATAGAATGTTTGCACTAATGACAGTATACTACTAATATGCATGTGATGGGTAAGTAGCTCATGGTTCTATACAAATCTCCATTGCTACTTATCTAGAATGAAACCTCTTTGCTGACATATTGGATTAGTGCACAATCTCAATGTTGTCCTGGTGGAGATGGAAGGCATCTAGAAAAGTTTCTGTGAGATATGGATGAATGTTGTATTGGCTAAAATAGTTGCATGATCATATATTTATCCATAAGAGTTTACCATTATGAACATTCATTATGAAATGTTTCTAACCATACAAATGCATTTGACTTGTAGGAAATATCGCATACAAAAGCGCCTACAAGAAAAGAAGGATGAGACTTGTTCCGAAGAACAAGTGACGATAGTTCAAGAGGAAGCATAATATGACGAATGCAGCGACATCATTGATGCAGAACCTTCCTACTATGAAGAAGTAACCAAGAAGAAAGGGAAGACTAGTTCAAGAAGAATGATGTCTAGGATGCAGTATCAATACATGAAGGTAAGTTCGTAGTTACATCATGCAGTAGATGGAAACATCGTGGGATACAAGGCAAGATTCGTAGCACAAGGCTTCTCATTAAAAGAAGGCATAGACTATGAAGAGACATTTTTAGCCAGTCGGAGTTGAAACACATACATGATGAGCTTGATGAAGATCTTAACCTTTGCTACAATGTTGAAGATGAAAGTCTATACAATAGATGGATACATAGAATATTAGTATCATAGGAAGCTACTTGTCACTCTGGTACAGAACGTTTCAGTGTATAGAGTACGGAAGATAGAGGGATTATGATGCTCCACTTCAGAGGGAGTGACTACAGAATATCCTGAGGTTTGACATGGTATGACAAGATGGACAGATTAATGATGACTGAGAGTAAAGAGGATTCCAATATTTTCTTCAAGGTTAGAGGCTAAATATTAGTGATGCTCCTGTTATATGTCGATGACTTGTTCCTGATAGAAAAGAGGAACTCATTAAATTTGCAAGAAGAAGACTTGTTGCCAAGTTCGAGATAAAGGACTTGGGGATGATGCACTACGTTCTAGGCATGGAAGTGTGGACAAGGGAAGTATGCAGTAGAGATCCTAAAGAGGTTCAGGATGATGGAATGCAAGACCATGACCACACCTATGGAATCGAACCTGAAGCTATTGAGTGTTGCTTCATCAAAATCGGTTGATGCCACAATGTATCATCAAATGATTTATTCCTTGATGTACCTGACAAATACGAGACCATATATTTTCTTTGTTGTGAACACATTGAGACATGTTCACCTGATGGTTGTAAAGCATGCAGTGAGGTACCTGAAGGGTATAGTTGATTATGGGATCAAGTATGAGGCAAATCAGAAGATTAACCTGGAGGGTTATGTTGATTCAGATTGGGCAGGCAGTGCCATTGATAGGAAGAGCACTTCGAGGTGCTACTTCAGTATGGGATCAAGTGTGATCTTTTGGTTTGGAAGGATGGAGTTCTACATGGTGTTGAGTACAATTGAGGCAAAAGATGTTGCCACTTGCTATTTGGGAGAGAGGAGCAGTGAAGCTCCAGTATGTTGCGATGGATGAACATATTGCTGATGTGTTGACAAAGCCATTAGCCAAAGTGAAATTTGAGTACTTCAGGGAGAAGCTTGGTCTTCTCCAGATCGAGGTTCCCTCCAAGGGGAAATGATGAGACCTAGAGCCATTCTGACATGGTGAGAGGATTAGGTTCCTTCCATGGTCAGATGTAAGGGCTAATCCATTCTGTCATGGTGAGAGGATTAGGTTCCTTCCATGTCAGATGTGAGTGTTGAGCCATTCTGATGTGACTGTAGGATTGGTTCCTACATGATCAGATATAAGTGTTGAATGCCATTCTTGGAATGGAGGCACCTGGTCAGTTACCAAGAATACTCAGCTTGGTACTGAGTTGCCATTCTCAGGAGAATGGAGGCACCTGGTCAGTTACCAAGAATACTCAGTCTGGGACTGAGGGCCATTCTGATATGACTGAGGGATGTAGTCTCACATGATCAGATATAAGTGCAGGGCCATTCTGATGTGATTGAGGGATGTGTTCCCACTTGATCAGATATAAGGGTTGATGTCATTCTCTAGGAGAATGGAGGCACCTGGTGAGTTACCAAGAATCCTCAGTCTGGGACTGAGAACCATTATGATGTGGTGTGTTTGCACATGGTCAGATGTAAGTGCAGTGCCCTTCTGATGCGGTGTGTTTGCACATGGTCGGATGTAAGTGCAGAGCCCTTCCGATGCAGTGTGTTCGCACATGGTCAGATATAAGTGCTGATCCATTATGGTGCGATGTGTTTACACATAGTCAGATGTGAGTGCTGGGCCTTTCTGACAAGATGAGGTCAGATGTAAGTGCTGGTCGTGCCTTCCTGACAAGACGAGGTCAGATGTAAGTGCTGGGCGGGCCATTCTGACTTAGGGTTAGATATAAGCATTGAATACCTACATGAAGGCTAGGCCTACAACCAGCATGAAAAAGGGCTAGCTCTGTAGAACTTCCTGTGACGAGAATAATGAAGAGATAACACCATTTGATTGAGATAGCAGAAGCAGTAATGATGATGATGATTCAGTGATGATCCAAATTTGATGATGATCTAGATCAAGCTATGATCCAGACTTGATGATGATCCAGCAGTGATGATCCAGACTTGATGATGATCCAGTAGTGACGATCCAGATCAAGTGATGATCTACACTTGATGATGATCTAGCAGTGACGATCCAGATCAAGTGATGATCCAGACTTGATGATGATCTAGCAGTGACGATCCAGATCAAGTGATGATCCAACAGTGACGATTAAGATCAAGTGATGATCCAGACTCGATGATGATCCAGTGATGATCCAAACTTTATGAAGATGACTTGACAATGAAGATGACTTGACAATGAAGATGACTTGAAGATGAATATGACTTGAAGACGAAGATGACTTGATGATGATCCAGATGATACAGAGAAGAAGACGTGTGTTGATAAATTGTGTCGAGAGAATACCTTCCTAGTTAAGAGGGAGTGTTGATGTATTTGTAACTTCAGAATGTATTCACTTGTATATCTTATGTATTGTACCCCAATTTTTATTCCGGGAAGTATCTATAATGTAATTGAACCATGTCATGCCCCAATGTTCTGATCAGGAGATTCAATAATGTAAACAAGTCATTTAAAGTCATTGAGGTTAACCCTCCATTGTAAGCGGGGGAAATAGTCCCCACAATTATTTCAAGGTTAACCCTCCTTGTTGATCGGAGGTCAAAGTCCCCACAATTGTGGGGCACTAGGGTTATTAGACTCTCTTAGAGATGTCGGATCTAGTAAGTAATTGTTAAGTGGGGCCGACATGTTAAAGTGGACATTAAGTGAACGAAAGAATATAAAAAGAGAGTGAGCCTCTCTATTTATCACAGATGCACTCACTCATTGGGGCGCATGAGTGAGAGAGAAGTAGCTCTCTCAAGTGAGAGAGAGAGAGAGAGAGAAGTTGTGGAGATCATCTTTATGTTTTCAGGTTTTACTGTTACTATTGGTGCTCATTCTATCTCTGAAGAAGTTGTAGGGTTTTCTCCTTTATGGTTTCCCTGAGGAAAATTCTTTGTGTCTCTTGTCTCTTATGTTTATTACTGTGCATGTTATTCTATCAGATTAGATCCTAACATAATGCTAGCTTGAATGCTAAAAATTCTAACAGTATATAGCACTTAAGATGACACAATTCTACTCTCTCCCAAATTTGACAATATTCTCATATTCAAAACTCATAACCAATTTGGTAAATCAATGTGCAACCTGCTCCAACACCTACCTGCATCCTATCATGGAGAAGATCAGAGGCATTCAACTTTTATTTCCAGAGGTAAGCATTGTTCATACACCTCCTGAATTTAATAAAAAAGGTTGATGCTCTGGCAAAGTCAACATACAGTTGGACATAGGTCAGGTAAGAATCCAAGTATAGGACCATATTGGGCAGGTTTCTGAATTGGAACTAAAAATCATTTTATTATACTAGATGGAATTGGGAAGTAGCAATGATCTAAGATATTCATTGAAAGAGTGAGATTACTCCCCTTAATACTTTTGTATATTTTGGTATACCTATGTGTAGTATTCAATATATAATTTTATAGTTTGAGATTACTCCCCCTATTTTTTCTTTCTCTTTTGGTCGAGGGTCGAGATTACTCCTCTATTTGGAAACTTTAATTTTTGACAGTCCATAATTGGAAAAATTACTGGTTGTAACGTTTATCTTTATAAGAATAAATCTATCGATATTTTTTCTTTGGATATATATATAT
>LPNX010054112.1:493347-561577 GCA_001517045.1 Pseudotsuga menziesii
AATGCACTATGTAGTTCCCCAATTCAATTCACATGGGGTTAGACACACTAATACTATGCTACCCACTTTACAATGGGTACCATCCTTGAATGAGGGAAGTGCCTATAAGTTCTTGGATATTTATTTCCAAGGAAATATTTGTATATGTGTGTGTACACACATGTATGCATAATGGATGACATCCCTAATAAAATCGTTGACGAGACTAGTGCAACTCACCCATATATATTTGAAAAAGTCACCTGAGACTAGTGCAACTCACCCATATATATTTGAATAAGTCACCCACTAGCACATAACTAGCCAATTTCCCAACAACATTAGTCACAACCCAATGAGTTAAAATTCATGTACTTAAGCATGTAGAATAAGGAAATTGGAAGATTTTTTGGATGAAAGGTGGTATTGATTGTTATCCATAGTTTCAGTTTGTAACGCTACAAGACTCAATGAAAATAGAGCCCATGGCCTCCTAGGGCATTGTGTCTTAGCAAACATTGTCAAACCAACTGATTTATCTCATGTGCATGCATGTACGTCATTTACACATTTCTTTTGTTTACCATTAATAACCAAACTGACCTAAATAGCAAACATACCAAATTTCCACTTGAAAGTAATAAAATCTTATATTTACATTGGCACGCTTGTGGCGATATGCTTAAGTGTGACAATGTAAATAGAAGCTTTTATTACTTTCAAGTAGAACATATATTACTTGGTTATTTCATATTTATATAACAAAAAGTACACATAATTGCAATGAGAGAAGGTACCTGAGTTGCCTACTATTGTAATAAACTTTCCTCCAATTCCTAAAATCCAACGATGCAAAAAGTTAGATTTTCCATCTATCTGGAACCCTTATTGATTTTTTTAAGATCTAAGGTCGATACAGAATTGGGAAAAACTTCTAAGAACATTGTCACACCATGTACGGACCTTAGATCATAGTAAAACTCTACTTATACTTAAAATTTCTATCACATTTTTATTGGATTTGTTGTGGGTCGGAAGAGATAGATTTTTCCAACACGATCTTAAAAAAATTTGGTCATAATTTTTCAAAATCCACGTTACAGTTGTGAAGTTCTGGAATTTTGGGTGTCCTTGAAATTTTTAAGGATGTTAAATCCATTTCTACCATCAAAATCACGAGTAAAACATAATTAAATTCCAATATTGCAAACTAAAAAACTTAAGATTACAACAAAAATTGGTCATCCAATTTAAATCATCAAACTTTTAAACTTCTTTTCTATATAGAGAAAAAAATATATATAAATAAGAGTTTAAAAATCAATCTTTAAAACCATGTTAATATTGAAAAATTGTAAACTTAAAATAAATTTTATAATACAAATCTTTATTCAATTTATTTCATATATATATATATATATATATATATTCTTTTTCAGCCATCTTACTTTATTACTTTGAAAGAAAATCGTTACTAATTATCATTCATTTTACAAGTTATTGTTTTTATGGTTCGTATTCAACAACTTTTCACATGAAAACATGCACAGAAAACCAACAATACTTCCCCACATTAGTTGTTCAACAACTTTGACAAAACTTACTCTACCACAATTAAATTATTCTGATATACAAGCTAACGGTCTAGAATATAATTTTGTTCTGCCTTATCTTCCCCTCACGTTACTCTATGATTATAAAATATATTTATAATTATATAACAAATTATTTAATGCTTGGCATGATATATACATAAGTATTATTGCAAGTGGCAAATACTATATATTTGTGGTGTTAAGCATCATATATACATAAGCACTATTGCAAGTGGCAAATACTATATATCTGTGGTGTTAAGTATTACGTAAGTACATATTGCAAGCGGCAATACTATATATTTGTGGTGTTAAGCATGATATATACACAAGTTCTATTCCAAGTGGCAAATATTATATATTTGCAGTGTTAAGCATGATATATGCATAAATATTATTTCAAGTGGCCATTATTATCTGTAATGTAATTAAAGATAAGATTTTCTTTTAATATTAAGACCAGTAAGAATGGTTGAAGATTGAAATAGTATATTTTTTTTCAAATAAATTTAATAAGAAAATTTAAGAAACAAAGTATTATTATAAAGAGTTTATTAGGGAATTTAAGAAACAAAGCATTATTATAGGGAGTTTAATGTCAAATTTAAAATGTATAAAGTTTGTTTTAATAAAAAAATTTAATAATTTATAAATTATTGTAATGTTTATATCTATCTTAAGTCAAAACAAGTGTTTATTGTGTATTTTAGAAGTTATAATTTTACATTGACAAATTAAAATATATATATTTTAGCTTGAATGGGTTAATGATTAAGATTGTGCCTATTTTCTTTTGAGGTTATATATTCGACTATAGAGAAGGGTGAGGTATATACAACTACATATACTAAGTAGTTAAATCTTTGTAGTAAGGGAATCCTTTGTCCCATAAACAAGAGGATAAGGGGTTCATCTTGTAGGCTGGGTGGTTAGGGCAGTAGGCTATCACTATCCCCACCTAGGTTCAAAACCCATGACTATATGTACATGACACCTATGTGAGTGTCAGAGTTTTCAGTAATTAAAAAAAAACGATCTCATAAAACAATTTAATATATGGTTAGAATGTGACCTCATTAATGATTTTATAATGTTTATTGATCAACGAAAAATATTGATATTTAAACAATACAAAGAGAATAATTAAGTGTTTAAATATAGCAAAACCAATCCAACGAGAGTAGAGTAAATGTTAATGAGAAATGAAATTTCCCTAATATTTCATATCGATAATAAACAATAATTGTAAGATCAAAACAACTTATAGATTAAAGATGTTAACATTTGGTGAAGGATTACTATTGGACATGTGTTGTACTATTTGTAGGTTCTAAAAAAAGGGGTATGAGGGGTTCCCCATAGCTAGCAGGTAGTGGGGGCCAACAAGCCCTCATTAGGGGCAATGCCCCTAAAATAATTTTTTTGGGTCCATTTTAGGTTTGTTTTGAGATGTTTTGGGTCAATGGTTTTTCAACCCATTGTAAACTAATTCTAGTTAAGGAATGGGGTTGTAATATGATATGAGTTAATGGACTACAGTTTCAGATGCTATAATATTTTATTGTAAACATAAAAGATAATATTATGAAATGGAGAGTAGAGAAACTCTAAGGAAAGTTGGTTTTCCTCATTTTGGATTTTCAAGGTAAAATTCTATGTAGTGTGTGTGAGAGCCATTGCTAATCCTTGTGTTTCAAACTCTATTTGATATTGCTTTTGTTACACAAGCTTATAAAAAATCTTCATCCCGTTTTAGAGAAAGGTTACTGGATTTATGGGGGCACCTTTGTTGTTAGGATTCAAATCATCCTATCAAGAGAAAGGGTATCTTGGTTCTACAATAAACCTGTGTTGGAGTGGGAGATTGACGTAGTGAATCTTCAAGTGTATAGAAAATGGTGAGCAATTCAAGAATAGAAAAGAGAAGTTTGATGGTCAAATATTCAATTTATGGAAGCTAAAAATGGAATATCTTCTTGTAGATAAATAACAATGGAGTTATGTGGATCCAGGTACAAATCCCAGTAGTATGTCAAAAGAAGATTGGAAAGATCTTGATAGAAAATAGAGAACCACGATTTGAATTTGCTTCCTAGATTCAATGATGTTGAACATCTATGGATAAGAAAATGAAAAGAAGATGTGGAATATGTTGGGGTATTTGTATTGATAAAAGTCCTTGGTAAACAAGGTATTTCTTCGATAGAAGTTGTACCATCTTAGGATGGAGGATGGTAACTATGTGGTATATCTTCTAAATGTGTTTAGTAATCTAGCAAGTCAAGTATCCTCTATTGATATTAAGATGGAGAATAATATAAGTGAGTTAACTTGCGATTTTCCTTTCCAAACTCTTTATATAATATAGTTCTAGAGATTGGTCGTGCCACTCAATCCACATTAAAGTTTGAGGATGTAATTGCATCCTTATAATAAGAGGAAATGAGGAGAAAATACATTAAGGGTGTGACCAAGGGTGTTTTATCTATTAGAGGTTGCTCCCAGGAGAGGAAAAATAAGTATTCAAGGGAATATCTAAGTCTAGAGTTAGATCTACATCTCCAAGACAATTTGAAAAGAAATGTTATAAATACGATAAAGATATGAATTATAGGAAAAATTGCAGATTTAAAAAAGTTGATAAAGGTAAGGGATCATATGATGTTTCTTCTATAGAATAAAAACTTCACATAAGAAGGAGGTGATGTTTACCGTAGCATTACAAGTAGACATGTATATCATGATGTATGGTTGATCGACTTAGATGCTTCATTTCATATGATTCCTCATGAGGAGTGGTTTTATGAATATGAAAAGTACAATGGATGTGATTTGTTTCCTAGGAGATGACTCAATATCCAAAATCATAATACATGAAGGGGTGAAGCAACTACTGAAAGATGGAAGGAATATAACTCTTCCCAGGTTTTTGCACAATCCAAATTTGGCCAAAAACCTAATATATGTAAGTAAAATGAGTGATGTAGGTGGGAACAGTATTTGAAAAGAACATATGCAAGATTTAGTGGGTATAGCCAAATTCAAAAATTCCTTGAAGAGAAAGATAAGACAACCAACTTCACTTGTCCCTAGGGAACCTTTTCCAATAGGGTTCTTCCCTTTGGATTAAGTAATGCACCATGAACATTTCAACCAGTTGTATTGTATATATTTATTGATTTAATCCCTAACTATGTTGAAGCTTTCATGGATGAATTTATGACAAACCCTTTGAGGAAGCACTATCTAGATTACAAAATATCCTCCAATAATGTCAACAATGTCACCTTTCCCAACGTAATGAAAACTTATTTTTGATGGTGACTTGAGGAAGTGTATTAGGAAAACATATTTTTGTTAAGGGAATTATGATAGACCCTACCAAAATAACCATCATACATTAATTGGCCATACCTCAAAAACAAAAAAAATGTTAGAAGTTTTTTGGTACATTTCAGGCATTTCCACAGATTAATTAAATATTTCAACAATATTGTTTCCCCACTATTCACCCTTCTCTCCAAAGATGTGGAATTTAAATGGATTCTAGACTACCAACAAGCATTTGAAACATTGAAGGAGAAATTAACCAATGCTCGTGTTTTGTGTGGACCTCAATGAGAGTTGCATTTTCATATACATATTAATGCATCAGATAAATGTATAGGTGCAATGTTAAGGTAGAAGGAGGAAATTATTATGTATGTTATGTTTTTATCAACAGTAATTTTGCACATCAAAAATTGAAACTTAAATAGTTATTGAAAAGGAATTCATAGAAATAGTCTTTGTTGTCAACAAATTATGTCATTACATTACATACTATCCTTATTTTTTTCATAATAACCATTCCACTCTTAAATATCCTATGAACAAACCTATCATTAGTGGTAGGATCATTTGTTAGTTATGATTTCTTCAAGAATTTGACATAAGTATACTTGATATTCATGGTTGGGAGAATGTTTTCATCAGCTTTTTTGTCTCAAGTAAATGGGAATATAAAGAACAAACTAGAGGATGAATCTTTTCCACCTGAACACCTCTTTGTTGCATATGTACTGGTTTGCAAATATTTCCAACTATTAGGTAGTAAGAAAGTTAAAACATAAATTTTCATACAAATATGAGTGTGCATTGATCCAAAAGAGTGAATTTCGAAATTGCTTGGTAAAACACTAAAAATAAATACCTTCTACATTACTATATCATGCATAACCTTAAATATTATATTATACCTACTACAACCTATGCTCTAGATTATGGGCTCATTTAATCGGGTCATTCATAACTGATTTCATTTTTAAATGAACATCATTCAACTATATTGTTCGTCTTGGAAATTTTAGGTTTATCATATGAATTGCATAGATTGGAAAATTTTCATTAACCATTCACTAATGTTTGGACTTCAAAATTTCGTGTCTCATACACCCATCTAAATGCATTTTAATTCCAATTCAGCCATAATAAAAGGTGGCTTACAACCATCATCGGACACTTTAGGAGTCTACTCACCATCATCATACAAAGCATCAATCTCTTATGTTGCATATATTGAAGCATCTATATCTAGTTATTTGAGACATACTAAACATATCTATCTTGTCTTCACTTTTAGTACAAAATTGACTTGAGACTTCATTATCAACTTCAACAATTCCCATATTAGCATTCTTCCCTAATGTCATTATGTTTTGTCACCTTTTATGTAGACTTGTGTCTATGTGAGGAACCTCCTGCAATAACAATAAGAATGCACGATATAATAGAAATAGCGGAACACATAAGATATTTTATTAATCATAGGCCACTTCGAGGGTGCAACCTCCTTTGAGAAAGCTCAATACAAATAACTCTTGGATGCCTTCATTAGCCTCAATGCGTAGTTATATACTAAGTCTAATCTAAACAACTATTACTCCCCATGAATGTGTGATATTGCAACATATTAATTGGACGAATTAACAACTATTACTTACTCCCCATGAATGTGGGATAATGCAACATACTAACGAGATGACTTACAAAGCATATGCGTCCGAAAAAATATACTAACACAATAAAGAGGAGGGTTCAAATGGGTTCTTAACATCCCCTCCCTCGTAGAAAAGCTTTATCCTCAAAGATTTAGATGTGGAAACTATTGTTGAATCTGAAGGAGTGGTTTCCATGTAGCATCCTCTAGTTGCATGCCGTGCCACTGAATTAAGACCTCTGTGATGGACCGAGAGAGGAGCTGATGAGTGCAATTATTGACGATGGACTCCAGTTCCAAAATGATGGATCCTTCCTTATCCAGTTATGGTAAAAGAATTTGTGCTCTGATGTCGGTGCTAATCACTTTCTTGAGACAAGAGACATGAAATACTGGGTGAATGCGAGAAGAGGGAGGAAGTTCCAATTGATAACCAACAGACCCAATATTCTAAAGAACCTTATATGGCCCATAGAACTCTGGAGCCATCTTCTGATGCCCTTTGAGTTTCAGGGAGGATTGCGTGTAAGGATTCAGACGAAGAAAAACCATATCACCGACTTGAAAGGCATGCTCAGAACGATGTTGATCGTCCTATTGTTTCATGTGATTTATTGCCATGTGAAGATTGTCCTATAGAATGTGAAGAATCTGATCTCAGTTTCGAAGAACCATGTTAAATGCCTGAACTGATGAACTATTGGGGGTGTATGGAAGGACCACTAGCGCTGCCTAACCATAAACTACTTCATATGGAGTCATTTTAGATGCAGTATGGTAGGATGTACTGTACCACCATTCAACGACAGGGGTCCACTTTTCCCACTGATGTTGTTGTTCAAAGGTGAAGAAACGAAGATAAGTTTTGAAACATTTGTTAATGAATTCAATCTGAACATCTGCTTGTGGGTGATATCCTAAACTCATATTTAGTTTGGCACCAGAGTGGTGAAAGAGTTTGGTCCAAAAATGACTTGTGAAAGTTGTTTCATGGTATGAGACAATGGAAGAAGGGATTCCATGAAGACGAAATATCTGGTCCATGAAAATTTGTGCGACTGAGGAGGCGGTATATGGATTCCTAAGAGCACAAAAATGACTATATTGGGAGAGCCAATCAACCACAACCAAGATTACGGTCTTCTGTCTAGATTTAGGGAGCCCTTCAATGAAATCCATTGAAATATCTGTCCAAATCCTTGTAGGGATGGACAAGGGTTTGAGCAATTCGGGGAGGAGTGTAGCTTCACCCTTGTGGCATTGGAAGGTATCACATTTGGAAACCATCTGTTGAATTTCTTGTTTCATTCCCTTCCAAAAGAAGTTGTGGCGTGCCCGGTCATACGTTTTGAGGAACTGAGAGTTCCCTGTCGGTGGAGAAGCATGGATTTCATAGAAGAAATTCAATTTGTGCTATTGGGTAGCACCAAACGACCCTTGTATCTCATAGAAGATCCATTTCAAGAGTAATGCGGTACAAAATAAGGATTACTGGAAACATTTTGGATGATTTCAGATAAGGAAGAGTCATTGACATAGCCTTGCTGAACATATTGTAACCAATTTGGAATAGGCATAGAAATAGCTAAAAGAGAAGCATGGTCATCAAATGCGTGGGAAAGAGAATCTGCCACAAGATTTTCCTTACCCTTATTGTAATTGATCTTATAGTCATAACCCATGACTTTTCTAACCCATTTCTGTTGTGTTGGGGATGAGACTCGTTGTTCCAGGAAATATTTCAGACTTTGGTGATCAGTATTGATGCAGAAATGATTCCCTAAGAGGTATGGACACCACTTCTATTTTGCATGCAAAATAGCCATCATTTCCTTTTCATATGTACAGGTAGCTAAATTCTTACCGAAAAGGGAATTGCTGGTGAACGCAATGGGATGTTCATCTTGAAGGAGGAAAGCACCAATTCCTTTGTCGCAAGCATGACTCCCAATAGTGAAGGGCTTGGAAAAATCAGGCATAACTAGAACATGTGTGGTAGACATAGCTTGTTTTAGTTTGTCAAATGCACACTCAGCAGCAAGTGTCGATGTAAAAGCATCCTTTTTTAGTAGAGTTGTTAATGGAGCTGCAATCTTCGCATAATCCTTGACAAAGTTGTGGTAGTATCTAGTCAGTCCCAAAAACCTATGAAGGCTCCTTAGGGTATGAGGATGTGGCCAATTTTTTTATGGCATCTATTTTGGCAGAATCTAAGTGAACCCCTTGTGCTGAAATAATATGCCCAATATACTCTACTTCCTTTTGCCCAAAAACACATTTAGATTGTTTAGCACATAGATGATGATCACAAAAAAGTTGCAATACAAGATCAAGATGTTAGAGATGCTCAACCCATGTTTTACTATAGATGAGGATATCATCAAAGAAGACTATAATGAAGATTCGCAAGTAGGGCCAAAATATTTTATTCATCAATGCCTAGAATGTGGAAGGAACATTCGTGAGGCCAAATGGCATGACCAAAAATTCATAGTGGCCATCATGTGTGTGGAAAGTTGTTTTAGGGATATCATCCTCATGAAACCAAATTTGGTGATACCCAAAGCGAAGAACCAACTCGGAGAAAAAATGAGCACCATGAAGCTCATCCAGAAGCTCGTCAACAAAAGGAATTGGAAACTTATCCTTGATTGTGATGTGATTAAGTGCTTGAAAATCAATGCAGAGGCGCCATGATCCATATTTGTTTCGGACAAGAAGAACTGGAGAAGAGAAGGAAATGGTACTAGGGAGAATAATACCTTGTTTCAGTAAGTCTCAAACAAGCATCTCAATCTCTTTCTTGTGGTGAAACGAGTAGTGATAGCTCTTGATGTTGGGAGGGATGCTTCCAAGAAGGAGAAAAATACAATGGTCCTTTGGTCTTGAAGGTGGAAATCCCACTAGATCAACAAACACACATGCATATCGATCCAAAATTTGTTGGATATCCAAGGGAGTATTTGAAACCGTTGAAGGTTTCATTTGAATGAAATGGAGCTGAGCGATGACACCATGTGAACTTTTCTTAAGGATATTTTCCATGCGATGTAAACTCATGATGCTGAGAGAACCTAGTTGTAAGCCCTTCAATGTGTGTTTTTCCCATTGACTGAAAAATACATCCAAAGTTCAACAAAATCCCATAAAATGGGTCCAAGTGTGCGTAACCATTGAGTGCCTAAAACCACATCACATCTGCCTAAGGGCAAGGAAAACATGTCAGAGTGCAAGTTATAATCCCCAATAGAGATTCACACATTATGACACTTCCCTTTGCAAGGTAAGGTTCCCCCATTGGAAATCATGAATTCAAAGCTGGAGCAAGGATGGACAAAACAATAAACCTGTTTGGCGATCCTGGGATCAATGAAGTTATGAGTACTACCATAATCAATAAGTATTGTAAGAGGGAGTTTTTTGAATAAAACCCTGAACTACATGGTTTGTGGGGTGGTGAATTCGGCTAATGCATGGAGAGATATATCTGGTTGGTCGTATTGAGTAGGAAGGTCAACAAGAAGTTGTTGAATGTCACCCTTAACATCTACTGGATCTTGATCATCATCAGAAATTTCAGGTGCAAGTAGAGAATCTACATCCAAGAGATACATCTTTTTCTCAGCACATCGATGTCCCCAGGTGAATTTATCATCACAATTATAACAAAGTCCTTTTTCCTTACGTTCCCACATCTCAGATTCAGAAAAATGCACGATAGGAGTGGTTCTTGAAGTTGGAGGAATTGGAGGTCTTTGGGGAACCATATTTCTGAATTGATCTGGAGTGTTGTTGAGCCATGATCTTGTCCTTCGCCAACTTAGCCAACCCTAGGGCTTCTATCATTATGTTGGGATTGAACATTTTAACCTCATATCGGATTGCATCCTTCATACCACTGATAAAACAACTTATGTAGAATGCATCAGGCAATCCTTCTATTTGATTGGCCAGTTTCTCAAATTTTGTCTGATACTCCCTCATTGTGCCAGTTTGGCGAAGTTTGGTGAGTGCTCCTATGAAGTCATCAAAATCACTAGGGCCAAATCGATGCAAAAGGAGTTGGAAAAAATCTGTCCAGTTTGGCTCTGTGTGAGTCTTGATGTACCAACATAACCATTGAAGTGTGTCATGTTCCAAATGAAAGGATCCAAGTGGAACTTTATTGACATCAAAAGTGTTATGCAGATTGAAATATTGTTTTGTCTTGTAAATCCATCAAGTTGGATCATCACCATTGAAGCGAGGAAAATCAATATTCGTCCCACAAAAGTTGCTAGAAGAAGAGAACCCAGTTTTTGTAGAAGACTCACACTGTCATCGGTTGCTCATGGCTGAATGCTGAAGATGAAGGCAGAGAAATTTCTTATCCAAATCTTTGAATTTGGTCTTGAGGGTGGCAAGTTCTTCTTCCATTTGTTTATTTGATCCTACGCAGGTGACAACCATAAGTACAAAATTTTTTTTTGGAAATGGGTAGAAAAACAAAAACAAAAATGGTTTTGGAAGATGAAAATTTTGAGTTGGGAAAAACTTGGGTGGGTAATTGGGGTTTTACTAGGTCTTGGACACTTTATGAGGGACAAGGAGGCAGAAAATGAGAATTTTATAAGTGAGGTGAAAGAATTGGAAATTTTTTTAGAGAGGGACAAAGAAGTAGAATTGGGAAACGAACACGGTGGCAAAATTTGAAGGTGATTGGGTGAGAATCAGAGAAGTTATGGAAAACCCTAAAAATAGAAAAATGTGGGATTTCAGGATTCAAGAAGTGGAATTTTGGATAGGGTCCTCAAGGAAGGAATATGCAGAATGGAATTACGGGGGTTACAGTGAATTTTCAAGGGAAATGGAGTTAAATCAAAGAATATATGGAAAAAAATCATTTTTAAATTTTTTTTTTCTACTTGGTGGAGATGATCTGTGCTGGCTCTAGAAAAGTGCATTTTATTGATTGGAAATAGATATGGACCCTAGGTATGTTCGTATTCCTAAAGGTTCAGGGGATTCACTCGGCCACCAATCTTGTCTAACGACTTGCGTATTAGGGAAGTACCCCTTACTCCACGGCTCAAGTAAAAATGATAACCGCTTTGCCACAAATGACAACTCTTGGTTTACCTCACGGGTGGAAACTAGTCAATCAGGTAGGGGTCGTTTCCCTTTTCGCTTGGTAGGTCCTCTCAATGGCCAACTAATTTGGGGTTCATGTGGTACTCGTCACAATGAGTTTTAGGGATATGCCCAAGTACTTCCCACAGTTAAGCAGATAGGGTTCAGTCCCTGATCTAAATGAATGATACTGATGCAAAGAAGAAGCACTGCTACAATAATCATAGCTCTAGGAAGCTCGACAAAAGAAAAAAAAATTGGCAGAAATTCCACCTAGCGAGCCTAATATGCTGGTTGTGGAGCATGATCTTCCAGATTCAGAGATGTTATACAGTCGTGTTTGTACCCCAGGTTTACTATACACTTGTTCCTCAACCTTGGGGTTTGGGACAGCGCCTCGAAAAATGGGGTTCAGGGGCAAAGCCCTAGAGAATATTTTTTGGGATGTTTGTTGGCCAACAGTTTTGCGGACCCATGGTATTGGGTTAAACGTAGTATTTTCCCAAGTATTTCCCCTATAAAATAAAAGCATTGTAATACAGTTGTTTATGGTATGGTATGGTATGGTATGGTATGGTATGGTATTGTATTGTAGCATTGTAAACAATCTCTGTGATTGTGTGAGAGAGACTATGAGAGCATGAAGAGGGATGGCAATGGTGTTGCCGTAGGTTGTATCCCTTCATATTTCTGCATGGTAATAAAAGGACTGACTATTTCTGTGTGGACGTAGCCCATCTTTTGGGTGAACCATGTTATATTTATGTCTCTCTGTAATGTGTTTAATGTGTTTTGCATCTTGTTTAATGATTTAACTATATAATTGTTATTACTCTGCGATCTTGTTTTCTAACACAAGAAATTTATCTGATAGTAAATGTGAGGAACCTCCTGCAATAACAATAATAATGCACGATATAACAGAAATAATGGAACATATAAGATATTTTATTGATCGCAGACCACTTCGAGGGGGAAACCTCCTTTGAGCAATATCAATACAAATAACTCTTGGATTCCTTCATTAGACTCAACACACACTTATATACTAAGTCTAATCTAAACAACTATTACTCCCCATGAATGTGGGATAATGCAACATATTAACTAGATGACTTAGCAACTATTACTTACTCCCCATGAATGTGGGATAATGCAACATACTAACGGGATGACTTACAAAGCATATGTGTATGAAAACATATACTAAAAAAATAAAGAGGAGGGTTGACACAGGTCCTTAACAATCTACATTTCTATAGATCACGGTGTTACACGTTCATGAACCCACTCTCTAATTCACTAGAAATAATAAATAGGTTTCATATATTATGGGTTGTAAATGTCTAGCTCTAGGGTTTGTAGTTTAGAAGCTAGCTTAGGGAGCCCACTAAAATAAAATTCATCCATATATATTTTCCCCTTTTTCACTTAAAAGTTAAAAGGTCTAGAATTCTTGCTTCAGTATAGGAAATGCAGTTTCAAATAGCATGAACCATGGGTCAAAAATACAATCAAATGCATATCTGAACAAATTTCTTGATTAGTTGTCAAAGAGTTGTGAAAACAAGGTGGCATATATGCTCCTTTCTAAAACATTTATATTCTAAATATTTTTCTTTAGCAATAATTTAGACTTCTAAATATTGCAAGAATATTGTCCAAAGGAAAATGCCACCAATACTGTACCTCATGATTATCTTTGGTTTCAAACCCCCTAGCCTCTTTGGGTGCCATTGCATAGTTTGATATCTCAATTCCTTGAGCATTTTCAAGACCCCATTAAACCTCCCATTATTAAAGTTGGATATAAATGTTTAAGCATATATATATGACATACTGATAGTTGTATAAACTTCTAATGGTTAAGGAAAGAGATTATTAGATAAGTTGAGTAGTTTATATATGATAAAATAGGGGTGCAAGAACATGTATTCTTGGGAATGGTTTTATTAGATAAGTTATAAGCATATCATAAGTCTCAACGGTGATAAGTAACTATGAAGTAAAATAGGTAGCTCCTTAACATGAATATCCTCAAAAATAAACCTCATGTATCAAATTCAAACAATTAAAGAATAAATAAATGGCAATTTCAATAATTACAACTTATAAAAAAAAACATTTATAAACTCAATTAAATTTAAAGATTAAATTATCAATGCTAAATAAAATATATTAATTGAAAAATCAGCTAAAATATATGATAAAGAGATCAATACATAATTTAAGGTTAATAAGTTTAATATATAAATAAAATAAAACAATATTTTTATAGTAAAACCTTATTATCGTCTATCAAATCCCACCAGCACGGTCCATTTCGATGAGCTTCATTTTGCATGGTGACTTGAGTTCGAACCCTGCAAGGTAGATGGGACGAGACACTTAAAACCAACCATGCTAAGGGTTGGTGTGTCCTAGTACAAGTGTAATCCCTGCGTGTTTTTGATAGCTTAGATGCCATCATGTCACAGTTTCTAAGATCACTGGCTAGTCCTGTGAATCGTGAACAAACTAGAAAACAAAAACACACACAAAAAAATTATTATCATCAAATTATAAGATTTTTCATTCTACTAAGTCAACTTAGAAACATGTACATTATTTTAAATAATGGAGAGAACTTATTTACATTCTAAACTATCAAACAAATATGTTTTGTTTTCAAAATACATAATCATAATAAGATAAATTTCATTTGAGAATATTTATTAGATATTTTCAATAAATATCAAACTAAAAAAAATGGTATCCCTTGATTTGAATTTTAGTCACCATCACAATAGCTTTGATCCCTTACTTTGACTCTTAGTCACCATCACATTGATTGTACCTAGACTCTTTTGGCCCTTTTGGCCATGGATTCAAGTGGGGAAATCCATGCGAGCTTTAGTCCCCTCTTTACTAATGGATATACCTTTCAAACAATAGTTTTATCCCAACCAAAATTGTGAAAGAAGTGTGTGCCCTCTAGATTGTGAAGAAAACAAATGTTATCTCGAATGTGAAGTTTCCTCCTAAAACTTAATGCATGAAGGTAGTTTCTTTTCTAGAATATACCCTCATTGGTAAGTTTATGGGATAATAACCTTCTCCAAATTCATGGAACAATGATTGTAAAAATACAAGCGTTCCATGATTAAGTAAGTGTTACTACTTATTTATTGTGGTAGAGGATTTTATGAATATATGTTTGAGTACAAAGATGAAAATGATATTATATTCATAAATGGCCCCGTTTTCATGGTCCTAAGGGTAACGTAACTAAAGAGATCAACCCTAGACTTTGTTCGATAAGTCGATGTGCCCTCAACTATCCTTGTTTAGGGCCTAATTATTTACCTTGCTCTCTATTGATGGAATGAAGCTCTAGAGGCGATATGAATTTTTTTTAGGGGATTAAATAAATAATTTGGATATCAAAGGAATGTAGAAATGGGATTAAAGAAAGGCCTCAAAGAAGAAATCAACATTTCCTTGGATAGCTGGATTTGTATCCAAAACCTAGATTATGAATAACTACCATTGAAGTGAAAATATGTCATGAGTATTGCCATTTTCCCAAGAATTGAAAATGATCCTCCTTCTTAACAACCCTTTGATTCTCTAGATCAATGGTAATCAAATAAGAGATTCTTCAAACTCAAGTATTCATCTCCCTAAGTAACCTTGAATTCTAAAGATAATCCACTTGATTCTTCCAATCAATTTTCTACACTTTCTCCTCCTAACACACCCTTGTGTCTTCCTCATCCATTATTTGTCCATATTTTTCATCCCCTCCTATCACTAAAAGTTTCTCTTCCCCCCTAGTTCTTCCACCCTCCCTCTCTATTGTCTCCCTCCTGAAATTCCATCATCACCTTGTCCCTTTCAAGATCCCATCTCCTTGTCTAGACACCCCCTAGATATCCTAGAATTGACCCTCTATAAATCTCATTGCACCAATTTGTTTTAATAAATAAGAGTTTACTTTCAAGTGATGTAATAAAAAGGAAAAACAACAGCAAGGTTAGGAAGAAGAATTTTTTAAAGAAGGAAAATCCTAGAAAAAAACATGGGATGAAAACTAACAAATAAAAGAGGGAAGAGGCAACATCAAAACATTAGAATCTCAGCTCTCAACTCCTTTGAAAATTTTAGCTCAAATAGGAACTTATGCATAGGTTTAGTGTCAAAGGTGTCAAAATTAATTTGAGTCAATTCTATTTTATAATTCACTTTAGTAATAAAGAGAAAGTCTTATATTTATCTATTGATTCTAATAAAGCATATTTTTTAATACATTAATTATTTAGACTAATCTCAACCATACATCTCACTAAGATATTAGGGTTTCAGATTAGGTATAAAGGTCACTCAAGGTAGATGGTTAAGGAATATTCACAACTTTTGGAAGATCACAAGAAGAAAGAAGTGAAGGTAAATAAGATGATCATGGATGCTATAAAGGATCATATAATCCCTCATATATCCAATAAGAACATGATGAAGGATATGTTTGATTCCTTGGTTAGTCTTTACCAGAGTAAGAACCTAAATAAAAATATGGTGTTTTACAATTGAATCGAATATACTGATATGACCGGATAAAAATCATCACAAGTTACCTAATGAAGTCACACAAATTCATGATCAACTTGAAGCAATTTGGGAGAAGGTTTAAGACAAAGATATTGTGAAGTGGGCACTTAATGAGTTCCCACATTTGTGGGAAACATTTGTCCCGGTCATTTGTGCTCAAGAGAATATTCCATACTAGGAAAGATTGCGGGATGACTGTATCGAGGAGGAGACTCAGATAGAGTCAAAAACAACAAGCAAGGAGGTGATAATGACCATGACCTAATTGGTTATACAAAGAAAGGAAAAGGTAAAGATCCCACCAAGGGTAAGGAAAAAAGTGATGAGTCATCCTCAAATCCAATGAAGAAGGAATTGAGTACAATGAAGTGCTTCATATGTCATAAGCACATCATTTATGCATCATAGTGTCTATAGAAGAAGAAGGGAAAAGGGAAGCAACATCAACATAAATAGAAACCTCAAATAAATTCAAATGAGTGAGTTTGACTCCAAGTTCGAGAATAATTTATCGATGGTATTTTTCCTTTCTTCCAGCATGGTTCCAAATAATTATTGGTATGCATACATTAGAGAATCTATGCAATGACATCAACCCGATATTTATTTTCAAGCCTAAAAGAGCACATCTCAATAGTTCAAGTCAAGCTTGGTGATGATGCCAAGTATCCTGTAGGAGGAGTTTGTACCATCCATTTCAACCTCTAGTAAAGTAACTCTTTAGACTTTTTGTTGATGTATAATTTATTGCTATGTCTTGGGATATAACCACATCAAAGATATTACGCAAAATACTAACTCAATTCCAACAATACATCTAGTTAACTATAACTAAATAACATAGATTATGGAAGAAGGGGACCAACCTAGATCCAATTATTTGATGAAGATCCTTTTGTTGAGACTTTATTCCAAGAACCTTATTCAAACATTTGAATAGAAGATAGAAGAAAATATACAAGATAAGTAGTTACAGCATAACTAAATTTCAATTGAACTAATTGAAAACAAATCCATTTGTGCATTAAGTAACTAAATATTCAAATTTAATGATCACAAAATAACACAAAAATATGGATATGGAAAAGAGATCTCTTTATTATTTTGATAGAAAATTCAAGGAATGATAAAACTTGTAACTGTTGTGGCACTGTTCTAGAACCCGCATCCAAGTTCATCCACCGATTCCAATGAATACCAACTCAACCTCCAACCTCTTTGCTTAAATAGGTCCAAGAAAGATAAATGATTTCTTTTTGAAAAGGTAAGGAGATCAAAGTATATTGGAAATATGGGTTTCCATATCTGAAGGAGACAACTTGCAGGAATGAGGAAGAGGGAATTCTAGAATCTAGCAACAAAATACTAGCCTAATGATATTCTTATTAATTTCAACCCCTCTCTTCTATCCATGTGATTCTTTTTATCTTCCAAATAATTGGTTAAGTTAGTTATACACTCAAAATAGGGGGTCAAGAACTAGAAACCGTACACCTTTCCCAAAACTTAGCAAATTATATATATATTTTTAGCCAAATAAATGCATACATGTGTTAATGAGGAGAAACAAACATAAGCACACATGTTAAATGTTTGCAGGATGTGTACAACTCAAAATATGTGGTTTTTAAAAAAATTTGGAGGAGAAAATGGGAATTCAAGTTTACAAGTAAGGAAGGGATAATTAATTAGGACAATACATGCATCTATGCAGTGAGGTAGAAAAATATGCTATAACAAATTCTCCCTGATGTATGAGTTCAGAAGAGAAATTGATGGTCAAAATTCATTATGAAATCCAAGAGGTAAGTGAGTAGTGGACCTAGGTAGATTTCATTGAACATCAGTCCAAAACCTGAACCTGCAACACAAAACACATAAGAACACTCTCTTCCCAAGGAGGGCATACACATGCTCAGTGTTGGTGCAACATAGAGACCGAGTTCTTGCACAGGGGACAACAAAGCACATCATTATGATCTAATGTGCTAGAATTTTTTTATGTTGGAGCACCCTGCTCTCCATTCAAATTCCAAGCTCAATGCTTGACCAAACCTGGAAGGGGTCTTCAATTTTGAATTGATGGTCTTCGAAACATCACATTGTAATTAAACCTATGTAAAATATGTGATTCTATATGGATAATGAGTGATTTGGGTGAGTCATTAAGTGAGTGATGAGTCATTGATGAGTCATGTAATAGAACCTCATCTAATGGAAATGAGTCATAGGATAGGTTTGATAGTTGAGTTAATTAAGCATGTTTTTTAGTGTATTAAGGATCTGAACTAGAATGGTTCATAAATCCTATTGTGTATAAATATGTAATCCTACAAGGAATAGATAGACAAAAGGATATACATGGATAGAATAGAAGAATAGGAGGAGTTTCCAGAATAGAGTAACTCTGGTTCAAGCAAGGCCAATTAAAGATGTATCAGGCCCAAGGAAATAAGAACACAGGTTCTGAGACAAATTATGTATGTACAGTTTCAATGAGTGAATGAAAAAACCTATTTTGGAATAAATCTCAGTGTGAAATTATAAATTAGTTTGAATGTGTGATTTCATAATCATATGTATGAATGCTTGATTAAATATCTGTTAATAGTTGATAAGACTATGTGTGAATTAGGGCTTTTGAGAGGGAGAGAAATAGAGATCGATTCTCTGATCAATCAAACGAGAGTTAGAGTAATAATCCATTGAGATTTCATGAACTAATAACCCTGTCGCAGGTTATGGAGCAGTAATCGTTCACTGGAAGGATCGATGATAAATGAGGTTTAATTCTATGCAGGCTTGATGGTAGATATCGTGGTAGAAAAAAATCCATGGATGAATATGGGTTTCACAAGTTGGAGTTATGCCTGAGATAACCCAACCTTACCTAAACTAAATCATCGACATGAATACAGATCGTATGATAGAGATTTGAATTGACATAAGATCAACAGTCAAGGGTCATTTCGTTAGTGAAAGAGCTCAGAAGTTAAAAGGGTGTCGAATTTGTGAAATTAGAAGTGATCGTGGAAAAGTACCTCATTGATCGATGACTGAGATCTATCTTGAAGAAGATCTACAGTCCACAATGATTTCACTAGGTGAACTAGCACAGTGGAAGAAAGTTCATGTGTGCAAAATTTGAATAAAATTCACCCTATGACATTTGGAGTCCACTGTCGATCTAGTTCTGACGGTCGTGATCAAATTCTACAAACAGAAAGTACAGATACACAAAGTTAGTTCCATATCTGCAATCTGATACAGATCGACGGTCGAGAATGAGGCCACAAAAATTGACGGTGCATAAGAGTTGAAGTGTGGGAAACCCAACTTCGAAAAAAAATAAGTTGGAATGAATATCCGCAACCCACAATCCGCATAGAGAAAAGGGAAGTGCAGAAAGGTGATTTCAGAAGGAGAATTGCGGATGCGAAAGTGTGAAAGTACAGAATTTTGAAAATTGGAGAAGTGAGTTTTCCAATTTCCACATTGCAGAAAATGTGAATGCGGAAATCCTGTTGTGGAAGGGAGCGTGCAAAAATATTGGAATTGCGAAAAGTTGGAAGGTGGAACAGATAGTTGCAGAAACCAAAAAATCCAAGGATTTGGGTTGTGGAAGAAGGTTTAACACAAAAATATGGATGCCAGGAAGGGTTTAAAGTTCCTCCATGCTCTGAAGTTCATGTGTTTGATATCATAGGTGGGAAAAAGTATGCCACAAAGGTGGGGTTGGAATCAATTTGGTATTAGAGAAGAACAAGCATTATGCATGAGGATTATCAGAGCCAAGAGGTAAATAAATTTCTTATTTCAATTCATTTTAAAATTGAAGACTAACAATTGTGTTTAGAGAGTAAGTCAGGTGAGAGCATTTAGATTTGATTTAAATTGTTGACAGAGGATGTGTGGTTTAAAGTGATGATTAGCCATAAGATAATGCAGAATAAATCCTTGGGAGTATTGGATAAGTACAAGCATGGAGTTATAATGCAGGAAAAGAGTATTGAGTCAAACTACTCTTGAGAAATTGAAGAAAGCAAAGGTAAAGAATTGCTGGAATTTGTTATTGAATTTGAAGACTGATAATTGCGAGTGTGTTATGCTCAGTCTTGTGCAAGGGATCATAGTAGATATTGGAGAGGAGGAGTATAAGCTCTGCAGTAGGAGAAATTGCAGACAATGGCTATAAGCCAAAGACAAGTGCGGATGAAAAATATCAAGAAGAAGATCTTTTGAAGATATTGATGGAGATACTTTCATCCAATTGTACAAGTGGAAAGTATGAAGGTATGGACTGTTTGATGTTTTTATTTTAACTCTGGTTATATGAATTTATTAGCAACAAAGAATAGAGAAGTTCTTGAGAAGAGGAAATAGGAATTAATGGAAGAACCTAAGCAATCCAATAGAAGTTGGACAAGAGAGGAATAGTACATGTTATCAAAAAGAGGAGTGGACCTGCAGAAGCCAAGCAGAGCAAAAGAGATGCTCAAAAGGTTCCAGTGAGAGGACCATAGATACCAAAAGTACAAGCTCAAGGAGAGATAGCTTGTTGAGGTATAGTAGCAGGTATAGAGTCTTGTTGGAGGTGAAGGATTAGTTACAGTCCACAAGTGGACAAGATAAAGTTCACAAAAGAGGAGAAGGAGATAGAAACAATAAATACTAAAGGTCATTGTAGGGGTTCGGAGAAAAGCCACAACAAAAGAAAGATAGTCAAGAAGGATGTTGCAAAGAATTGCTAGAGTTAGCAAGAGACATTTTAATCTTTGAGAAGCATGTGCAAGCTGTTGAAGAAGAGAACCAGAGGTATGGCTGGGTCATGAAAATGGAGGTGATATGGAATTCACTACAGGTGAAGCTACAACAAAAAATGTTTGTTGGATTGAAGAAAGAACTCAAATAAGTTGATTCGTAGATGGAGGTTTCATATTGTGAACTTGAAGAGGGTCCTTTTCTTGGAGAGGATTATGAAGCAAAAAAAAAGAGACGAATTGAGAGTCTCATGAATTCTGTAAAGAGCACATATCAACTTATAGAGGATATGACTGTGAGTTCAAATGAGACCAAAAGGTATCATGTTTTCGAGACTGATGATTTGTTTGTGATTGCAAGTTTTGTTGCAGATGATGGGCAGTATTTTGAAACTATCCTAAAATTTGATGAAGTCAAATATGATGAAGAAAATCTCTCAAATGAGGAAAGGTCTAAAGTATTGCAACAAAAGGAACTCATTTATGAATTTCTTGATGGAGGAACACAGTCAATTTGGGTTGGTTTGAAGATGAAGGAAGAAAATCAAATTTACAAAGACATTTCTATAGCTAGAGTCATAATTGCATTCTGATGAAGGAAAAATTTTAATAATCACCTTTGACTGTCATGAAGTCTGAAGAATAAGAAGATGTGCTTTCCAAAATCATGTCAGCAGAATATAATTCTGTTGTAGTAATAGATGAAATGGTATCCTATGAAGATTGTATGTATCCTGTAGCTCATACTGTTGAAGAAATAGATGAACGTGAAAGTTTGATGTTGTACTCAGACCAACACAAAGGGAGGATGCCAGAGGAAATATCAATAGGGACATCAAAGTCTCATGTTTTTGAAACTGACTTTTGGTGTGTGTTTGTAGGTATTGAAGAAGGTAGACGGGGAAAGAAATCTGTCATGACAAAAGAAGATATTATATTATCTCAAGAGGGTAATCAATACCTAGAAGAAATTATTGTTACATAATTGGCTACAGAAGACAAAAAAATTTTATAACCTCAGAAAATATGATGAAGAGTTAGAAATGTTAGAATATTGGTTGATCAATCCAAGGATTGATAAAGATGACTGCTCAATGTTTGATTGAAGCATTGGAAAAGAGCATATAGCAGGTACAAACACTGAATTATTTTATAATTTAGTGAATAGAAACAGAGAGTCAAGAGGACAACAATAGTTTCAAGAGAAGAAGATGCAGGTGTACCAGCCAAAGGAAAGACTCGACATGGAGATTGAAGAACTAAGGTTGCTGATGGTGAATATAATCGAATATATCATATGATACATACTTAATCATACATAAAAGAGACATTGATCAAATAACATAAAGAATCACACATCATATGCACATAAATTTTAAGGGGCTCAATAATGTTCATTTACATTAATCAACAGATCTATGAGACAAGTCATTCACATGGCTCTACAACCTCAATCTATTATCCATGAAATGACTCATCATGAAATTACATACATTAATAAAACCTATGACTCGATTACATATCCCAAAACCTAAAATTAGTCAAGAGACTATCTTCGTCCAAAATTTGTATATGCTTCTACTATGCCGCTCTTCTTTCTCTTCATCAATTATATCCTTCTTTTATTCTCCTCTTCTCTCACTTGCATTGTGTTCTTTAAATATTTGCAGGAGTGGACCCAAAATAGTTGTGGCCATTATTTGTTTTTGTAACTTATGCCTTGTATCCCATGTTATCTTTCACAATTATGATCATTTCCAAAAAACGAGACAAGAGGCCTCTACCACAAGCATTAAATCACCCTCAAGTCAACTCATCTACATTCCTTAATCATGTGCATCTTTTGGTCCTAAATATTCAAACAAAGAATCCAATGACAAAATTCATCTTCTACGTGTGAGAATATTAGTGAGGTAGAAATCATTAACTCCTGTATCAAGAAGACTCATAGTGCATCCTATTTAGCCATTATTTTAGTTCTAATAGTATTTCCAAGAAGTGTTTTCAACTTTTGGTTGTGCCACTATAGGCAGAAAATACAACAAGTGCAACTTTTCCTTCAAACTCTTCATCCCTTACAACACCTTTCTCAGTGTCATCCTGCTCATAAAGTTAGAAGTCTCTTTTTCAACAAGAGAACAGATTCCGTGAGGAAGAAAAGAGAATATATCATGCATCCATAACATCAAGAGGACTAAGAAGGAGAGACTCGGCATAAGCACCAACAATAGCTTCCATTGGATTAGCAAAAATGTAGCTTCTCGGTTGTGTTTGTGGTGATTCTGGTGTAGCTTTTGCAACCGTATCCTTCAAGTCATTCTTTTGGCTAGTAGTTCGCATATAGTGACTCTCTTGTATCCAATTCTCAATTTGACCTATTAACCAATCCTTGAGTCATAGATTCATGCTAAGACCTTTGAATATATACTTGTCAGTGTCTGTCTGTCTGAAGTGATCGAGCAGTTGGAGGCCAAAGTGACATCAAGTTATTATTTTTGGTTGAGATGAAACATTTCGGGTTCATATCAATATAGAGGTACCCATTTGGAAAGATGTGGATGATAAGGTGGGCCTAGAGAACCAGGTTCATGGAGATAACAAAGTTAAGATAAGTAATGATGGTGTTGGATAGTGCAAAGTGCTTCAATTTATAAGGATGTGAGATGGTGATGGGTCGGAATTTCAATAGCTATAGATTAGATAGGGTGATGATGTATAATAGATTTGGTTATTGATGGATATTGAGATCATTACATTTTCATGAACCATGATAGGTGTGATATAGTCAATCCATAACGGTTTGGGATACAAAACATCTAAGTCGTCGTGAGGTTACATGGTAATGATGAGCGAGGGTGATACAATAACTGAAGAGATTATGTCCCCACACCACAATGGTTTGAAATAGCTAACTAAGGACTTAAAAAAATCACACACATAACATATATGGCTAGTACAAATAACTAGATTAATGAAACAAACCAAAATAAAAATGGTCAAGATCACTACTATGTTAACTCACTCCCTATGATAGGAGTGCCATCTTGCAGAATTAATATGTAAAGATGTAGGGTTTCAAGTGTGTGTCATTCACCCAACCTAGTCTAAGAATCCCATCGAGTTGTGTTAGTATAATAAATCTTGAATATTTAATTTCAAAAATAATGAATTGTCCCAAACAATGCATCTAAATATTTCCTGATGCTTCAATAATTTGCCATCAAAGAGTAAGACTTGGTTTCCTCATTCAAAATGCTTCCTCTTGATGTGGAGATCATGCCAATATTTCTATCTTTCATTTTCCATTGTTGCATGATAATATACTAAGAAGCGGGATGCCTCTAATTCTGTAAGTTTTGTAAGTTGATCCACAATTAAATATTCATCAGTCACATGTGTTGCATGTGCAATGTACATATTGGGAATCATGAACTCTGCTAGAACTACTACTTCTATTATATATACCAACCATAATGGAGTATGTTTGTGCAATTTATTTGTAGTGGTCATGTATTCCCAATGTAATATGAGAATTATATCATCGAAATCTTTATGGTTTGTGCAACATACCTTTGTGATCCTCTATTCCAAAATTTTATTAAAGGATTCCACTGTGTCATTTGCTTGCAAACAATATGGATTTCTTTTGTGATGTTGTATCACAAATTACTTTGTTAGGGTTGTGATAGTGTTGTTAATGAAATCCATCCCTTGGTCACTGGTGATGATTTTAAGACACCCAAATTGAGTGATGGTATTCTTGTAAATGAATTTAAGTGATGTATCTTTGGAGAAATATTGTACCATTGTTGTGTCGTCCAATTTTGTTAAGTAGTCTATTGTGGTAATTATATAGCGGGATTTTGATTGTTTCATGGGAGGATTGATGGGATCAAAAAAATCAATCACCCACTCCTCAATTTGTTTCAATGTATTCGGTATAGTGGTAGTTCATCCCATCGAGAAGTATTAAGAACTCATTGGAAAAATTTGTGTTCTTGAATAAGCGTTTACATCCTTAAACATGGTAGATCACCATAGTTCATCCTTGAGGAGATTCCTTCCAATTTATTTTACCCCAACATGGCCACTTGCAAGATTGGTGTGGAATTCCCACAAAATATCATGTCGGTCATGATCAAGCACACCACATCACAAAATTTCATCTATACCCAATTTATAGATTTTTCCTGCAATCAATTGATATTTTGTATAAGATCGTATAACTAAGTAGCAGTTTTTATTCGTGAAATAGTTGTCTCATGCTTTTTTGGCTGTCAAGAATAATGGGATTTATTCTAAGTGGTCTAAAATATATCCCGCTCTAAATTGATTTGCATCAAGTAGCTAATCATCAACAATTCCATCGGCTTCCTCAGTTTCTATTCTTGACAAGTGATCAGGCACATGATTGTATTTCCCTGGATTAACTATAACCTCAAAAGAGAACTTCTAGAATAAGAGTAACCATATGCAGATGCATGCTCAAAGAAGAGGTTTTTTCACTAGGTACTTAAGAGTTGAATGATCTATGAAAAAATTGAAGTTCCCTCTCAGTAGATAGTGGCATAAGTTTTGCAAAGCATAAATCATCGTTAATTATTCCCTTTCTGTATTCATGTAGTGGTGTTCATCTTGAGATATTTTCTTTCTATAAAAGTATATAGGGTGATAAATGCCACCTACAGCTATTTGAGATAACATGGTGCCAAGGAAAATTCCAAAAGTGTCAACGTGTACATGAAATATTTTTACTAGGTCAAAAAAGTAAGGATGGGGGCATTAACTTTTTTTACTTTGAATATGGTAAAATATTTTTCACAATATGTGGTTTAGTGGAATGTTGTTGCTTTCTTTAGTAGTTGTCCCAAAGGAGTTTTGATAGAAGAATTGTTGTAGATAAGTTATTTGCAGTATCATGTATGTCCTAAAGTGGATTGAATCTACTACACATATGTATGGCATGTAAGATTCATAATGATAGAAATCTTTGTTGTATCGATGATAACTCTGTCATGGAAAACATTGTGTCCTAATATATTTTCAAAAGGAACGTAGAAAAAGTATTTCTCAAATTTCAAGGATATCTGCATCTGGAAACAACGATCTAACATTAACTAGAGTAGTGCTACATGATCTTTGAGTAGGATGTAAATTGTCCAATCATCCAAGTATACCTCCAAGAACTTATGAGGAAACTCCTTGAAAGTTTCTATCACAATCCTTGAAAATACAACAAGTGAATTCTTCAGTCCAAAAGGAATGACATTATAAGAAAATGAGCCCAATTCTATAGTAAAGGTTTTCTATTTTTTATCCTTTTTGGCAATATGCACCTAGTGGTATCTCAAGAATATGTTTGTAAAGGAGTATGCTTCAATTTTGGAAACTTGATCCAAGACTTCATCGTTGAAGGATGTTGGAAATGGGTCACTGACACATTCATAATTAAAATTTCAATAATCAATACATAATATAAAACCTTTAGTATCCTCATTTCTCTAAATTACTATGGGGATGATCCATTATTATTCATCCACTGAGAATAGAAGACCAACATTCAACATTTGATCAATCTCCTTATTTACTTTATGTTTCACTCAAGGGTTCAACTTGTATGGTCATCAGGTATATGCTTCACCAATTTTGCATCAGGTTTTAACACAATCTTCATCTCATCGAGGTCCCACTAAATCCCTTTGGGCTCTATAAATTTCTCTAGAAACAATTCTTCATATTCCTTCAGGATGGAGGTGATCTTAGACATTGTTTGTCCATCCCATTAGTTTCCTATAGCCTCCAATTTTTTTTTGTATTTTATGTCAATGTTGATATTTTGTAGCTTCAGAGGCTTTGCATACAAATCTCTCATTTCTTTCATTGTTGCACTTCTCGTGATCCCTATGATTCCTTGAAATATATGTGTTGCAAGTGCTCCAATATGTTGGGGTATGGATTCTATTGTTTAATATTTTCACAATAGAGAGAGGAGTACATTTCCATAATCATGACAAACATACCCAAAAATTCTTAATGAATAAGGGAGATAAATGAATTTATGACATTCCTCAATTTATCAGTAAATAGGGTTTCTCGAATTGTTTTTAGTGCCTCTATCACTAAATTGCTAGTTGCAGAGAAAGAAAAATATTGGTATTGTGTTTAGATTCTTCCAAAAACCAATTTGTCATCATGTCTCTTCATGCAGGTACCAATATTTGGGAATGATTCAGTTTGTAACCCATCAGTATGCCATTCTTGTTTGCATTGGTCAATATGAGTGAAAGGATTCATTCGAACTATATAGATTTATGTAACTCTATTGACATAATTGGAAGGCTTGAATATAATCATAAAAGGTAGATGGGTTATTCCCCAATCAGGTATATCATATTTCTATGATGCACACCATCTTATAAGGACTCTTATAAGTGTTGTATCCAAGATTTCCATCTGATATTCTTTTGCAACACAGGAATTAATTTTTTGAAGAAACCCACCCAATCTGTTGATTCCATCATATATTAGAGGATCTTGCACCTCTACTCCAACTCATAATACTAATTTTATCATTATGTGGTGTCAATAATATATTTCATGTCATCAACTTTTCCAGTCAATCGTTATTTAGAATACTTATCAAAGGAGTAAATACTTATCCATCTTACAAAGTCGTCTACTATGGGTTTCACATAGTCCTCTCTTTTTCATATTGTTAGCGAGTATATGTTTTACTGAACATCTCTCTCCATGTTCTTTTGTACTACTCCAATGTATCATAGTCCCTGGGGCAGGTCCAAATGTTGCATAACCTTCATTCCATCGACTTCAAAATTCATTGTTCTCTTTTTTGAGTCAGTCACCCCATAGTTCTCATAGGCCAAGTCTATTCCAAGAAACACTGGATATGGATCAGTCCAACCTATAATCTCAATCACTTCGAAATCAATGAATATCTTCACACCTACAAAATCTACTTCATCATTCTCCAACCGACCAATCTGAAAAATGTAGTTGGTTTTCCATTCTCAACTGAAAAGGACATTAGACAACAAAGGTATGGCCCATAACCTCCAAGGACTTATTTAGGATTATGTTAACATCATATCCCAACTCCAACATCACATTCTTGATGTCATATCCATGGAATTGAGCATCCAATTGAATTCCCACTCAGTTCTATTCGTCCTATGCTTTTGGACAAAATGAGTTGTCCTTTCCAAAACCAAGGCACAAATATCCTCATCGGCTTCTGCAACACCATTAATTTCATGAAGGGTTTTTCACAACTTGTAAGTTTTGCACTAATAATCCAAGGTATCCCTCTGTAAGGTGAACCATAAAAAGAGATAATCTCTTACTTTTCCAGAACTTGGATTTCTTCTACAATTTTTCAATCAGTCACATGTTTTATTACTTTGAGATGGTCCTATCACATCTCTTACTGGTGCAGTCAACATTTTCTTAAACGCTTAAATAACATCCCTATAAATTACTTTTTGGGTCCCTAGGTCATACTTTAATGTATTTGGGGATACTTTTATTGTCATTGGTGAGTTAGGCATGTTTTTATCTATCCCTATTCTTACTCCTCCACAGGTAACAACAAAGCATGCTAAAATGCGGTCTTCTCATGGCTCCAATTTGATCATATTAATTGATCACCTTTCATGATATTACCATTTTTCAATAAGCTTTGGGTATTATTTAATATTGGTAGTGTTCATACAATAATAGTTACACCATGGACTCTTAGGTAAGGTACGTTCTCAATCCAGATGTCCAATATCATTACAGTTGTAACATTGAAACAAGCATGCATGACCTCCTCCTTGTCCATATTTGAAATCTCTTTCATGTCATCTGCCTCCTCCTCTTTATGGCAACTCATCTCCTCCCTGCTATATGGAATGGTCTAGACTCTTTATCAATGCATCTAAGGTTCTTCATTGTTTTGTACTATGTATTGTCTATCTACAAATTCACTATATATTGTGTTTGGAACTAAGGAATATTTTTTCATAATTGGGTAGAGTCATAATGGATGGTCCAATTATTTGCAAATGTCACATTAATCATTTGAATAAGATCTCGTTAGATCCATATATGTGAGATGTCCTAGTGAATGAAATGTATTTATTAAGGTGACTTGCACGATAGTTGCACTTGGTCTGCCATGAAATGGACATTCTGGTGGTGTTATTCCTCCCCTCATTCTAAGACACTCTGATACATGATGGCCTTTTTTCATACATCTCTTGCCATTAGTACAATATGAGAAATTAATGACTAAAAAAATGACTAAAATCAGGCTATAAATGACTATTTTTGAGTCGGAGACTAATAGTAGCTAATTTTCACTATCTTATAGCTAGTCGTATTTCACTTAGTCATTAATAGCTTGACTTATTAATAATTGATTTAGTCATTGATAGTAAATGATTTAGTCATTGATAGTCAATGATTTATTTAATGATTTAGTCACGGATTTAGTCATTGATTTAGTCACTGATTGCAACAATTAATGACCCAATATACGACTAAATAAAATACTACTTGATAACATATTAATGACTATGATAAATACGACTACGATACGGTAAATTAGCTGCTAATAGTCGTATATATGAGAATTTAGTCATTTTGTAGTCATGGATTTATGATAGGGAACAGAGGAATTGAACCACCAACCTCCTGCCTATAATTAGGCAAGTGCTCTACCATTGAGCTAGCACCCTTTAAGAAGTTGTTATTGCTTGACAATGATGATATTCAAACAAATTTATGATAGATAGCAATCTAAAAACTACATAATTATTACTATTACAACTTACCAATGACTAGTATTTATGATAAATAATTCCTGAGAGCTATGTACAATTTTCCCTATCTGGCACATCCATTCATATTACCAGACAGAACAGAATACCTCTGTGATGGATGCGATACCAATTAAGTCAACCAATTTACGGAATATCTCTTGGCGTTCTTGAATATATGAGAAATATATCATTATATGGAAACAAGCAAAGTAAAAGTCAAATAAGTAAAGCAAACCTTGCCATTCATAAAACAATATATCAGTGACAATATAAAAATACATGAAAGATTATTTATTAATAATCTACATAAATATGGTAGCTTATGTTTTGAAATACTTTGTCTGAAATAAGCTACCATATTTATTAATAATCTACATAAATATAAAACATCTAAAAGAAAACATTATATTACTGCCAATTAAAGGAAAGTTATATGTTTTTTTTTAAAGAAGAAAATTACTTACTTCTAACTGAGCCATTTTACAAAGACCAAGTTGCTAGGAAGTCTCTACATACATTCTTTGTTTATTTAAATTGCAAGACCATGTGCCAACTTGTACGCAAAATGGGAGACCTACAAGCCCCACAATATTGCTTTACCGTCACATCCTAAGATGATAGTGTTGGAAATAAGAGACTAAAAGAAGATCTGAACATCATATTATGAAGTTCCCATTATAAAATATGACACTTGCATAAATAGTTAAGATTATCTTTTCCCATGCCCAGGTTCGTGACTGTATTCATAGTCTAAATGCACAAAAGCCCGTTCTATCTCAGGAAGAGATTCTAGTTTTTTATGAAGTGCTTCACCAATACCATGAGCCTTTTGTAAAGGCATATCACTGGGTAACACAATGTCTACCTCGACAAAATAATGAGAACCAAATGTGTAAGATCTCACTGTATCAATATGTCGTATGTCTTTGTGATGACCCCAACATAGATATGTCAACTTCTGCAAAATAATTAGGTGAATTTGTTATCCCAACCAACGAATTCACTTTTTCCAAAACTGTGCTCGACCATGTTCTGAATGTGTGAAGAGCCAGCACAATTTCTCCAATAGGATCTATCCACCAGTATAGAGTACTTGCTCCAATAGGATCTATCCATCAGTATAGAGTAATTTCAAGGATAACAACGATTAGACCAATTACATTGGTGATTACATCAAAGAAGTGATCTTGAGCAAATGCCTTGACAATCTTATTAGTAAAACTTTGATAATACATTACAAGGAACAACTTCACAAGAGTCACTGAAACCATGATTCCAACCACCCAATGCTATTTTTCACCTTCTAAATATAAACCATACTCATTGGACATAAGTTGTCGAATAGACTCTAGCAAGGTATGTAATCCCAATCTAGCCATGACTGAAGCGAAAACCAGAATTCCCAATGGTTTCATGTGTTTCTTCCCAATGGGATAAAGGTAAGGATTTGGTGACTCCATCTTAAATGTAGTGAACCAAAGAATAAAGCCTAATAAAAGATCCAGAAGTGAGTCTAGAGTTTAAGCAATTATGGCTAATGAGCTACTCTTTATTGATGCATATACTTTCGCAATGAAAAGGACAATGTTTTCTATGTTAGATAATCGAATTGCAATTGTCTCACTTCTTGCAACCTTGTCGTGGTATTCCTTCGATAAGCCAATAAAATATCCATGCTTGGAAACTATATCTATTTCCTTTTAATCCCTTAAGCATCTCATCCTGCTGCTAATAATATTCAGCCACTCCATCACCACTACTAGGACCAAGAACGCTGAAGCCATCCTGGAGGTGGCATTGTTGAGGGTTTTCATCCCTTTTGAAACTCAAACACCATACATTCTCCTCGCTACACTCGGCCTTCTCAGCATTCGAAAGCAGGATCTCGGTCCCATCATCTACATCATGAAAAGCTTCTTCTGCAAGTGCATAGAACATATCAAACACCCCAACCAAATAACAACACAAGTCTGATATTTTCCCACACAATGTCCAATGTTTCTCCAATATCAAAATGATGCACATTACACCTAAAACCAAACAGTGAAATTTACAAATGTAACATCCAGGAAAAAAATCACTTGCAAATAAAGATGGCATTGAAAGGCCCACCTATAAAATTGAAAATAATTTGAATCTTTTCCTAAGCTCCACATCAGTAGAAAATAATTATTCTGGATTGATTAGCTTGCATCTATGAGATAAAACACTGTTTTTATTTCTACATCTATAGTGCACAACTTATACACATTACTAATTGTTGCAGGACTTCAATTAATGTCACAAATCCTAAAGTGATGAACTCAAAAAAGTATGTCATGGCAAGCTTACGAATTAGCCCTAAAGAAATCAGCATATACATTTAGATGACAACATTCACAACAACCAGTTTATGATGTTACAAACTTAAAAAATCAATAAATAAAGAAAATGAATGTTGGTTACCATAGCATAACATTCAGTTTTGAATACCTCGAATATTGACTCTTACTGCATAAAGGACCTACATTCAATCCTACTGGATAATGTCCAACATTGACTCTTACTGCTTAAAAGACCTGCAAAATCACTATTGTCAATGCTTAATAATAATCCTGAAAAAATTAAAATTTTATAAAGGTACCCCAAATGTAATTTAGATTACCAATTCATTAAAGTGGAAAGAGTGATTTAGACCTAGATAATAAATAAATAAAACTTATCAAAGTATTTTAAGAAGGACAACTCTTTTTTTAAATCTAGGCGAAAGACAGACTGGTTTAAAGTTGTAATTATCTTTCAAATATGTAAGTAAAAAGAGTGGCAACTCGAAACCAATTCCCTTGTATACCAAACAATTATCTTTTATCACCAATATAGACGAAATCTCATTTAAATATAAAATCATGTTCTTCGCAAACATATAAAGAGGAACATTCTCCCATCATCCTTTCTCAAAATTTGACAATATAAAAATGTTAATATATTAAAACGCCAAAAAGGAACATGGAATCATATAACATACACAAATTTCAATGGAAATCTTATCCAAGAAAATTCTCTAAATATCCCAATACCAAGTGTCCTACCTAACATTGTCATCAATGCAATACGACCCTGCCAAAAGAGAACACAAAAAAGGCAAAAATGAATAACACAATGATTTTATGTTCTTTACAAGGAAAATCCAAACAATATTACTAATGTAAATAGAAGACACAAACCACACCAAATAGGTATTCCTAACTAAATACAAAAAATGATATTAAAATTATGCATGATTACAAAAGTTCAATCTAATCTTCTTCTTCATCCTCATTCTCGACGATATTGAAGTATCGTAGTTCATAGACGTTGCGGTCCTTGTTTGAAGCTATCACTTGCAGCCAATCTCTCACATTATGCTTCTTCAAATATTTCTTTGTCAAGTAATTCAAATATCTATCAATAAATAAAACTTGTAATTAGACGCACACAAGTTTCAAGGTGAAGCACATGCAAAAGTCCTTTAGAACATCTCTCTCTCAGTCAATCCCCTCTTATTATGCTGCTCCAAAATTTTCTTGGTTAATTACTTCAAATACATGTCAATAAATGAAACTGAAAATTCACCACATAAAAATATGAGTAATGAAAACATGCAAATGCTCTTAAGAACACCACTCTAGAAATTGTTGTTTTGTAGCCTTTAGAAAAGCCTTCGATACAGTTTCATGAGAGAGACTACAAAAAAGGGTTAAGAAAATGGCAGTTGTGAATTATTAGAAAACTATAGTGCACAAACTATATGGGAAGGTCATCACAAAAAAATGAACTTTGGCACTGATGTAGGAGTGAGACATGGCTTCCCACCTCACTTCCACATTGTTTAATATGTATATAGCATTGGTACAAAGACATGTTCCTAAAGGTAGGTAATGCACTCCCCACACTCTTGGGACATGGGTACTGCAAGGGAGACATTTCCCCACATCCTCTTTTGGAGGATATTCCCCATAGATTCCTCTCAAATAGAATACTTGGTGGCCCTTTAAAGAAAAAACAGGGCATGGAGTTATCTTGGCACCTCAAAGTGTCGATATTGAAGATGATGTGTTCCCTGTTCAAATTCCAAGAATTGAATACTTTCAAATGCCAAGGTGAATGGGCACCAACAAACCAAGAAATCAATGCTATCAATTATATATACCACCGACTACTATATGCATAGTCAAATAACAGCAAAGGACTTGAATGAGAAGTTTTTTTCCAAGCATGAATGCTAGGGAAGGAAGCAAGCTATAGGTGGTGTTAAGAAGATTTGGTGTAATAAATTGAATATCTGATTATAGTAATTGAAATGTCATAGAGGTTCATTCAATCTCATCTTATTAGCATTAAATCGTATATTTGAAAGTATAATATCAACACAGAACCAAAATAAATCTCATACGGGAAAATATTTGAAAACAAACTAAATCGAGTTTAAAAGCACAAAATCAACAACCAAACAATATTCATATCACCTCCAGATTTCAAGGTAACAGTTTAATATTCACATCCACCTTTCCAAGAATAAAGGTCACAACAAGTTTCATATTTTTAGCAGCAAATAAACATTGATTTGCATATGTGAAAGTGACAAAGCATTTTCAATCAGCATTGGAGTAGTCAAGGATATAGGTGTCAAATAATTTCAAGGAAAAGACCATGAATCAAAGAATTTATTCCATGTTTTCAAGCAAAAGATAAGCATTCCCAAATCAAGATTATTTTAGTTCTGTTTATTTGATTGGCTATGCTTCTGGGAATTTTGCAATAGTTTGTTTATTGTACTCTTCTATTTAAGTTATGATTTCGCAAAAAAAATGTGAATTTTATGGACTAGGTGTTTTCTCTTGATGCCTTCTACATTTTTAAGCCTAGATTTATCAAGTTTGTATAGGGTTTCTCTTTTCTTTATAAACGCATTCTACATTTTTCAACCTAGAATTATCAAGTGTGGATAGGGTTTCTCTTTTATTATAAACAAGTAAAGATACACCTCTCGCTCATGGGATGTAGAATAGATGGTGGATGGGTGTACTGTTAAGGAACTTCTTGTGTAAAGTAACCTATTCGAAACTCCGTAGATGCTTGATTACAAAAAAAAAAGTAAAGATACACCCTCAATCAGAGTATGAAATGGCAAGGAAAAATAAAATCTATCGGTAGGTTTCTATCTCATCCTCGACCCACCATTGTAATACATTGCTCAACAAAGCTAAAAACCCAATATGGATGAATCTCTAGACATCTCCAGCAACACTTGATATACCAAATGGACACCATCCTCTCATCTAATCTCTAACACAGGATAAAGGAATAATTTTCTTGATACACTTCCTAGGGAATCCTTCACTTACTAGCTTAGTTATTCATGCACAATGGTTATAGAATATAGGATATTTGTTGGGAGACCATTGGAATATGGTGCATCCATCGTAGTTTTAGTTAAGAACACCATTGGAAAGTCTATCCAAGTTCATTTTACTACAACTTTGAAGAATTAGACTATGGGTCACTTTGTCGCAACTATTTTTCAAAAGTTTAACTCTTTATTTTAGTGAGGAAACATAGGAGTATAAAACTAAATTGTCACTTTATTTTAGTGAGGCAACATAGGAGTATAAAACTAAATTGTCTCTCCTAGTGAACATTGCTAGACAATTGTACAATATAGCCCAAAATGAGGCAGGAACACATTTTATGGCATCCCTCAAGAGCAAATGCCATGCACATTCACAAGATAATGACTTCAGAAGTATCACAACTATGTCTCACAATGCTCATGTTTGCAACAACTCATATGTTTTCCTAGCATCTAGAAATGCTTTTGCAACATTTGAAAACAACTCAAAAAATTATGGAACAATGTATTATCAATCCTCAGTGCTCAACATTTGAAAACAACTCACAAAATTATGGAACAATGCATTATCAATCCTCATTGCTCAACATTTGAAAACAATTCAAAAAATTCTAAAAAAATGCATTATCAATCCTCAGTACTCAAGACAAGTTTATATAGCATACCATTCCTCTTAGAATTAACATAAACATATCGTAATAAAAGAATTCAATCCAATTTATTTATTGCAATTAATCCCATCTCGTGCAACAAAATGAATAATGGAAAGGTAAAATGTAGGAAAAAGGGTAGGTGAAAGAGATAAAAGATAGCCAAAAATGTCCCAAAATGGAGACTCATAATCTCCCCTTGGCTAAACCTATTGCATGTCATTGTGCAACTATGTAATCATCCTACTAATCATCTGCATCATAAGACTCCGGACATGAATACTTATCCAACTGTAAGGGGATTGACCATACTCACCCATTGTATAATGTCCTAGCCTAGCATTGATTTCTACCCATAAAGTTTCATCCTCATGTTGATTTTTAGAAAACTAGAACAGATAATCAAGGAAAGGACATGAAATAAAAGGAAAGCGCAACCTTAAACCTATCCACTATGTCCCATGCTTTCTTAAATAATTTATATAATTTGGATTGATTGCTGAAATTTGGATATGACAAGGGTTCTCTGTTTTGGAATTCAAGGTACATGACTACCCATATTTGCCAAAAAACAATTAGAGCACCAAGACCATACCGATTTATATTCTTATCACATTCTAAAAGTGCATCCCTCTGAGACTTCTTGATATAACCAGTGAAATAGGGTTGTTTTAGCAAGTTCTTAAGGTCCAATATAACCACAGGAGGACCACTATGTTCACCTCCTACCCACAAATTAGCATGATGCTATGTAGCTTTAGCTGGGACCATTCTTGGGGCCACTGGACTTGGTATAACAATAATGAGGTCAATTCTGTTAATTGGACATTCCTCACAAAGGGTTTTGGATTCCATCTTGTTTGATTACCCAACCAGAATTCTCGTTGTTATAATTTAGACATCAAATTTTTATCATCTTCATGACAGGTAGTATATACTTGACAAATTTCATCTTGTGTAAATATTTTACAAGGCTTACCCTCAACCAATGTACATATATGAAAGGATAGCCAATTTCCTTTTAGGAGAATAACATAAATAGGTGAAGGTGATATGTAGGTAAGAGATTCAAGGGCTAGCTTACACATACTTTTCTCTTCTTTCAACTAGTTTGTCTTAGTTGACATCTCTCAAGCATCTTGCAGAGAATCTTGTATTCTATTTGATTCTTTCCACAAATATCCCATTTCTCCATTATCTGGTTGTAGAATCTATCCACTGCTCTGAGAGTTAATGTCTGGCTTAACAATGTGCTTACAATGACATAACACCACGATCAAGTGACTCAATAACACTTCTCTCTAATTTTCCACCTCATCCCTCAATCAAATAACTACAAATGATTATACTACTACAGTTTTAGGGATAGTTTCTTCTTGAACTATTTTTGTCTCTTTTACTACAACCTTGAGGATATTCTCCTCTTGGACCACTTGTGTCAAATTTTTGGGCATATTCTCTTATGGAGCAACTTTTGTTGCTTTTGTAGAAATAGGCATGTCAAACCCTACTTCCATGTTTCCTGCACATCATAAGGTGGGTCATTCATTACCAGATTACACTATGCATGTTCTTTCTTGAGTTTTTCTTTAAGAGCCCAAATTAAGTTGGCCATATTAAATTTGGATTTAGGGATTTCTTCATATGTTTAGGTAGAGACCTTTGTTTTAATTTTGAATATTTGTTATGAATTCACCTATTTTTTGTCTTCAACATCCTATTAGCCTTAATTAATCTAACATAAGTAGGCTTATCTTTCCATGGTCCCCTAAAAAAAAATTTCAGAATGAAATGATTAACTCTTTTACACTTTTGATATTTGGAATATTCTGCGTGTTGCTTTCCTATGGTTTATGCAATAGTCGTGCTCTAAGTTTTGTCCTTTTTCAAAGATGTCAAATAGACTTGACATTCCATGTACTTTGTTTCTAGCTCACAGAAAGCACAACTTCTTCCCTGTGGTTTTCTATACCTACTATGGTTGTTTCCTCCTCTCCAACTCCTTCAAGAATTGTGTGCCCTATTCAAAAAATGATCCCAAGTTTGTCATTCAAAGGTTAATGTCACTTGCACAAGCAATTTAATTAACCACTGATGAGGGAGATTCTTTTAGGTTTCCTACTACTGCGTACAATCTCAACTATTTTGGTTAAGTTTTTTAATAAGAAATATGGCATGTAGATGAGGTGTTAGTTCCTTAAATGAACAAGTAGTATGAAATGATAATGAAAAAGTAGACTAAACCTTGCTTCACAGATTATGTATTACTTGATGAAAAATCTGGCCTCCCTCCATGGTGGACAAATGGATGTCCTTTCAGGTCCATTACTTGTGTCATAAAATGCTTCCCCTTCTAGGATAAATCCTTCTCTTGAGTTTTCTACCATTTCCTTTTTTTTAAACCACCTATTTCTTTCCATGGATATGCTTGTTCCTTGAGAAACAATAACTTCATAGACATGAACATGTAAACCCCCAATAGTAATAGAAACACCATTGAACTTTTGTGCAAATTCTTGATCTCTAATTTCATGTTGAAAATCAAAACAAAGGTGACATATGAAAGTAGAGTCTCTACACAAGCATTGAGTCTATCTTCGCATAAGTAGACAACACCAAGGTAAGCTTATGATTTGAAATGCAAATAGAGATAAAGTTGTAATGTTGGGTCGAACTCCCTTTTATTATAGTTTCAACATGTCTCCAATATTTTGTCAAGCGAATAAGTGTGAAATAGCAAATTAAAACAAGTTTATTGGTGAAGCTAATATTTCCCATCGAAACCAGTTTCCCCTGCTCTTCAGGGATTACCATAAATACAAAAATTTCTGGTCCTTAAGAAATCATGTTTATGCGTATATTTAACCACCACTTTCATTTATCTTTTTAAGGAATAAAAAATGCATAAAAACAAAATGCAAAGGAAACTTTGTTCCAAGAAAGATATCAATCTATAAAAAATACCAAGACTTTAGCTTGAGTTTCCTGAAGTGCCTAAGTGTGCAACATGAAATTGAGGTGAACACAAATGGAATAAGATATGCCTAGGAATGAACATGCATTATATACCGACATGCGAAAAGCAAATGGTTTTCTCTTGTGAACAAAAAAAATCCATTTGGATACTTGTGGTTTGTAGCAGAGGTTTTCAAATAAAAGAAATGCATCCACATCTAATAAATGTCAATACACTTACCTAGAACTTTGACATGCCCAATTTCTCTTCAATAGATCATTTGGGGACTGGAATTAATGTTTAGTTTTGTAACAGGAGATGAAAGGTGAAGGCTTGGCCCAAGACATGCTACAACTCCTTTGCAATGTAAGTGGATCCTTTATACCAGGGGTACTTACGGCCTTGATGGGAGTTAGTGGTGCCGGAAAAACTACCCTTATGGATGTCTTGGCTGGAAGAAAATAAGGGGGATATATAGAAGGGGATATAAGCATCTCTGAATTCCCCAAGAAGAAAGAAACATTTTCTCGCATCTTAGGATACTGCGAACAAAATGATATCCATTATCCAAATGTCACAGTATTTGAATCACTCGTGTTTTTTGCATGGATTCGTCTTCCTTATGAGGTTGACAAGAAAAATAGAATGGTTCATCTAAATTTATCCCCCTTGCATGCAGTGCTTCAGAGTGAAGATCTTTCTTTGTTAATTAGGTTGTCCAAGCAGCTTTTACTCACATATTTTTGGTGTTACACTAACTGCAGATGTTCATGGTAGAATTCATGGAGCTTTTCGAGATCACTCCTTTGAGAGATGCTCTTATAGGGCTTCCTGGAGTGACAGGTATTTCTACAGAGAAGAGGAAGAGACTTACCATAGCATTGGAACTAGTTCCCAATCCTTCTATAATATTCATGGATGAGCCAACTTCAGGACTAGATGCCCGTGCTGAAGCAATAGTTATGCGTATTGTTCGCAACACAGTCAAGACAGGTCAAACAATTGTTTTTACCATCCACCAACCTAGCATTGATATATTTGAAGCTTTTTATGAGGTGAATTCAAATACTCTCATGATCAATCTATGCGATGTGAAACAAAAGGCCTATTTTTATGTTTCTTTTTTTGTCTTAATGAAAGGAAAAGGGTGCAATTGGCTAGCAGCTAGAATAAGATAGTGTTCCACATATTCAATAGTTGCTAAATTTTTAGTTTTAATGGTTTGCTAAAATGCAACTCTTACTCTTGAAAAGGGGTGGCCAAATCATCTATGCAGGTCATGTGGGTCATCATCCTTATAAACTCATCGAGTATTATGAGGTATGGCTGATTTATTGTTCCATATTTTATAATATATTTAGTAAACAGTTGTACTTTCCATTATCAATCCATAGCACAAAATAATGATCTTGTCTAATTCTTGTTTATTTAATTAGGTTGTTCCAGGAGTTCCAAAGATTGTAGAAGGATACAATCTAGCAACATGGGCGCTGCAAGTGAGTTCCATAGCTGCTGAGGAAAGACTTGGTGTAGAGTTTTATGAAATCTACAAAAACTCAGCACTATATGAGTATGTAACACAATTGTAGGAACTTGTTTGAGAAAAAAAAATTCATTGTCCATCTCTAATTTTGTTACCCCATTTTTAGGATAACATAATTTCTCGAAAGAAAGAAATTGTAGTGTTGTATAAACCTTATTTGACTATAATATTGTTCTTCTTTCCAGATGGAATCAAGCTATTATTAAAGAGTTAAGCATGCCTGTCACTGGCTCGTAGGATCTGCATTTTCCAACACAGTATGCATAGTACTTCATAGTTCATTGCATGGCCTGAATTTGGAAGAAACATTGATCATATTGGAGGAATCCACACTATAATGTTGTGCAGGTTTTCTTCACTACAGTGCTTGCCCTACTATTTGGGACCATATTTTGGGACCTTGAAACAAAGATATCGGGATCTCTCTTGCAAAATTGGAAGCCACCTCAATTTGACATTTTGTTTTATCTATTATTGATTAGTTTATTGCCCAGTACATGTTTGAAGTCAATGGAATCACTTAGTGTAATGACTTTATCCAAATTGAAGTCAAAATTATCCTAAACTGTATATTACTGAGGCTATAAGGTGAGGTCAGATCATTTTTTGGTCACTCAATTGAAGCTTATTGTGGCTTAAACATGACTTAGGAAGCACTGTTGGTTGATACCTTCCTTAATACATTTGGAGATTTACTGCTTTAGCATGCTACTTGTTTTGAAATGTACTTGGTCTTCTACTTCCTAAAAACACTTCACTACCAAATAGATACCCACCACCAGAGCAATAAAATTGAAACACTGGCTACTTATGACACTACTGGTTATGTAATAATGGTTTCAAGGTTTGTTTGGCGTCAATGAGTGGACATTTTCGACATAATGCACCCATATCATTCATAATAAAGGAGTGGAAATATACAACACATGATTCAGAACAAATATCTACTCAACATCAATTATAGGACTGATAAGTATAATAAGTGAGCACAATACATGCCTTCAAAAGAGTAAGTTTCCCATATTTTCATGAGAATCCCCACACTGTAATTACCAACATATAAGGACAACAAACTTGAAATTATTTCAGATCTAGAACTATTGGAATTTGGCCACTTGAACAAGTATATTTCAGCAGTATATAAACATATATATGTGTGGCTATAAGAAAAACCCACGCCCAGATGAGAGATAAATGTAAAGATCTAGATATGACCACCTTATTTCAATGGTTATGGGAGTATAGAGTTCTGTAGAAATCTTCTTGAAGTTCAGGGAATGATATAAGATGATTGTGGGAGAGCAGTTTTGGTTCTATGCATTCCACATGCCTGTAGCAGTTGATATATTTTCATGATTTTTCCCCAAATCAGTCTTGGCTTATGAACACTACTCAAGACCCCAAATTAGTCAACCACTATACTAAATCCTTCCTTAATATCAAGGATTTCTACCACCAAACACCACATAAGAATGTAGATAATAATGCACTAGTCTCACAAATTTTATGACAACCCTTTTTATTGAGAAAACTCAACACTATGACGAATGAAAATCCTGTAGCATCTTGGTCCCCATAATAGGAGGAATATAGCCTTAACACAATGGAAAACTCGTGTCTCTTCTTGGAAGATGATATAAGAGTTAACAAATCATTGATTTCTTCTTCAACAGTGCGCCCTTGTTTACCAGACAGTGTAAAAATGACATGTGAGAGATATGCATCAATATTTCTTACCCATGAATTGGATAGTGGATGGTGAATACGCCCTCTTCTACACTCAGATCCCTGACAGCTGTGATTTCTACTTTCTCCAAGGATGTGTCCTCCAACTGTAAAGATATCTGAGCTACTAGTGCGCTCTTCCTCTAGCAACAAGACATCCAAGAAATGGGCATGCCCTCCATATTTACCATGGAAACTCTTTAAATTTCTCAGATATGGAGTGAGTGATAGTCCAAATATTAATGAAATGTAGTGCACATGAAAAACCTCAGATGGTTTTTGTATCATTGTAGGATCTTTGTTCAAGAGCTCTTTTTCCTAAATGCAAATTGACAAGAATCCCTGAAAGAATGAGATTTCTCTCTTTTTATATTTTCTTTTTTTTCTCCACTTTTCTCACTTATTAAAAATGAAATAACTTTTTAATAAAAAAAAGTACATTTTCATCTTTTATTTTCATGTTTACCCCTTTTGCTACTTTTTTTCCTTTTTACCCTTTTAATAATAAAGTGACTTTGTCAATAGTTACTTTATTAATTTATTACTCAATGTTACTATATAAAAGTACATTTTTCTCTAGTTGACATTAAATAATGAATTAATTCCCTTTCTTGTGTTTTCATCATTTAAAGCTCTTCGTCCTGGTTCTAGCAAGCTATTATACTAAGGCATTCCATCAAATAATATGATCGATATGACACCTTTAGTGACTTTAATTAAATTATGCAAAAAAAAAATTCTCAATTTACGGGAATTGTCGAAATTTAAATGAGCCAATAGAAAACTATGCGAAAGTGATCCTAATAGTGAATAATGATAATCAAACTAAGTTGGGCCCCATAAAACTCCTTCAAGCTCTCTGGTAACATTATCAGATTCCTTTGACTTGCTAACACAAGCCCAAAAGTACTCTCAAATGCAAAATATGGCAATCCAAAATTGGGGACATTACACTTAGCATATTGAGAAATCAGTCTGTCATATCGCTTCCAAGTTAACTTATAGTCTATTTTTTGTTCCCCTGAAAATGTTTTCTATTGTTCTCTGTAAGTAAAGTAAATTATGCCTTCTCTAAACATCTTTTTCCTCTACTCTTGAATGTTGGATTATTCTTCGATGTCTTTTTACAGAGGTAAGCACTGAGGGTAAGTGTCAGGCCAAACGAAAAATAGTGATGGACCTAGAAAATACAAATTGCAAAGTTGAGGGTCTCTAAGCCTACTCACATACAATATGGAGTATAGCGAGAAGATTTAATGAATAAACTAAAAACAAACTCTCAACAACTTCAATGGGATTACTAAAATTTAAGAGTTGCAGAAATATTTACATGTTTTTTTAAGGGGATGACCATAGACGATAGCTCCTCCATTAACGCTTGTTAGGGCTCAAAGCCAATTTATGTACAATAGGTGAATTGTGAGGAAAGTTCCTGACACCTAATTTTATAGGATAAATTAATCAAGCATATTTGATCAACTAAAAGAATTCTTCAACAAATAATCCAATTTACCAAAAAAAATTGACCAGACGACATGAGAGCACATATTTAATTAGGAATTTTGTCAAATAGCTTGTGTGCAAAGTCTGACGACGTTTAAAGGAACTCATCCTGGTGAAGTTATGTCGAACGGTGTAGCTAGACGTTTGACGGTCAAAGATCATGAATATATAAGTTCTATTGAAGTTAGAAAAGAACCTAAGATGTATGGGACTTGCAGGGACTCTTACATTGTCGAAGGATAAACAACTAGCTATGATGCTTCTATCTAGGTATCAATATGGTACTAGTTCTAGTACCTTATTCGTAATTGATGTATGAACCTAATTTTCCTTTGGCACATGCTTAACCAAGTTTGCTTCATTGGTGTAGTAGGGATAAAGATGGTAGAGAGAAAATCCGTGCAATTGTTTTGTTGGATCTTTGAAGATCAAGGTGCATGGCACCAATATTACTAATAGAAGGTAGACAATTTACAAAATTTACACTTCATTGTCAAATTTGCAATTTTCCATGACACAATTAAAAATGACTAACATAAATGACTAATTCATATTCTTCTAGCTAGTCATTTTTTATGTCGAGACTAAATTAGTCGTTTATGTTAGTTATTTTTAACTCGGTCACTTATTATCTAGTCACATTTGTTAACTGGTGACTAAATTAGTCATTAATTTTAGTCATTTATAGTTGGGTCAATCAAATTGATCATATTTAGTAGTAAATCATTTGAAAAACCTGTGGTGACTAGAATTTGTAGTCACCTAGTAGCTAATTCCTCATTTTGTACTATTGTGCACCATACTTATGGACGACCTGGTTTTGGTATGGTCAACTCTTGAAACTCCTAGTTAGAACGGCAAGCTACCCTTTCACTTGTGATAAATATCTAACAAATTATGAAGTCCCAGTCACTGTGTTAGTGCGGTAATTGTCCATTGCTTCAATTTTCATTTCTTGTTCTAGGGAACTTTGAGGTGAATCCAAATTTTTTTATGAAAAAAGGATTATAGCCAATGGAAATAACCCTTGAATAAATGATTCCTCGTGGTGGGCATCATGCATCGAAAATGAGAGTTTATCCAACACATCCCTGTATCATTGTGCATAATCCTAGGTAGATCTCTTTACATATATCAAATATCCCTTAGTTTTGTGATCTCTTATTGTTATGACTTAGGTTGTCATTTAAATTGTGCCATTCGATCAAATTCATTTACTATTCTAAGGATATTCCATGCAATGTAGTCTAAAATTCAATGAGATTGATATTGTAGGTGTCCCTGTAAATCTGTGGTTGGCTTTGCAAAGGAACCAATGTTGTTTTGCATCAAATTCACTAATGTCCCCCAAAATTCTAGACATTTCAAAGGTGCTTATGCTTGTACTCCAACCATTGTGGCATATAAGTATCCTACCAACACAAATCCTTGAGGCTCAAGTTGAGCAAAATTGTTACTATAAACCTATTGAGATCTGCTACTACTTCCACTTGTTATCAAACCAATTTGCAAACTAGTAGAACTATAAAGCATATGACTATACCAGGGTAATTGTAAAAGAATGTACTGAGAAAGTGTTTGCAAATTTTGTGAAGGCTCCTAGGGGGAATTCAAATTTGTTTTGTTTTTGTTACTTCAAGCATCTATTTCTGCTACAATGGGGGGTTCACTTTCATAGGTGTTATCATTTTATGTAGGTCTAGATAACTCTAATTATTTTACAGCTTCATCGAGAAATAGCTTAGGTGGTTTATTCAAGAATTTGCTACTTTGTAACTAAACTTCACAGTCTTTCTCCTTACTTGTTCCTTCTCCCCATTTTTCTCTCACTAGGTCATCATGTACCTCCACTCCTCTTTCCCTTAACCATGAACTGACTAGTTTCCCTCTCCAATTCATTTGCCATAACTCACTCTCTCTTTCATCATTCTTTTCTCCATTCCGAAACTTCTCTTCTAGTATGCACTTTTCTTATTTTCTCTTCTCTTATGTGTCCTCCACCAATATTCACATGTTTTCACTCTTCTCACTGCTCGCTCATCCCCAACATTATTACTAGAGGCCCCATTGTATGTAGTTATACCTTTCACAATGTAACAACATCACCTCAACCATTCCACCAGGAGTGTGAGGGTTTTATTCCTCCATCCTAATCCAATTCAATGGAAAAAACTCATATTCAACTATCCAGGTCTTAATTCACAGTGAAACCTATTTCAACAATATTCCTCTCGCTCCCCTCTTGAGCTCTTTTTCATCTTTGAATAACAATTTGTTTTTTTCCGCTACAAATTCTACAATGTTCCCATGAAAGTATTATCTGCCCAAAATTTGAAATCCCTAGTTAGCAGAGTATCTAATCAGTTCGATGATACTAAGTCCCTTTAAGTCCATTGCACAATTCTTCATTGTCGCTTGTAATATTTTAGAGATTCCACGAGACTTTTTAACCACTCAGATATAGCTACAAGGAATTCAACCCAAGAAACTTCATATTGATCTAATATCAGTCCCCCATAGAGGATGTATCAGCTGACTTTTGATGCATCCCACCCTCATAGTTCAACTTCTTGTGTCACAAATTCCTCAAAATTCTTATCCCACCAATATTGGATGTGGCTTGTTGATGCATGTGTATCCATGCAATTAACGATGTCCTATTAGAAACCAGGTCTCGACAATGAACCATTTTTTGGCACAAAACATATACTAGTTTCTTGCACAAGGGCCAACAAAGGGCATTGATGTGGTCGAGTGTGCTAGAATTTTCAATCCCCCGAAGGAGAAGGTCTCACCCAAAGCACAACTAAGACATGTGTAGAATAAGGAGGGTTAATTTTAGGGATAAACATGTGATCATCTCTATTCATCATATCACAAAATATATCTACAAGACATGCTTAATCATAAATAAATAAAACATTAAGCAAAGAACATAAATCACCACACATCATACACATAGAAATTTTGAGGGGCCCAATAATTTTCATTTATATTAATCAACAGATCTTCAATATAATGCATTCACATGGATCTACATCCTGAACCTACTTGTCATGCTCCTAAATTTTTGATATGGTGTTTTGTCCTAAGTCACCTCGGCAATTTTATTGAAGAATTATGTAGAAGGCGCCAAAGGTTGAAAAATTTGCCTAAGTGGCCACATGAAGAAGTTGGTTATGTGTGTCCATATTTTCTCAATTAAGGTTGGTCCAAGGTGTGAACATGGTCATTATGTCACCTCAAAGAGCTCATCCATGCATTAAATAAGTTAACTAAGTCAAAGAGGTTCCTAGGGAGGTTTTTGGACCAAATGGAATAACCATTCGATGTATTTGGCCATTTCCATAAAACAAGGAAACTAAGTGTAATTAGGAGAAAAACGTGGTTAAAGTGATTGGAAAAAGGAGGGAAGTGGTCAAGGAGGTTAGAGGGTGAAATTATGGATATAACGGATCAATTTGGACCACTAAATACTCAATGTATGGTTTTGATATGATCCATGGTATTTGTCCATTGTATTGGCTAAGTAAGGGCAAACAAGTCTTGTCCATGGTTTTCTATAATCCATGGTTTTGGAGTATGGTATTGGATGCAAGGGGAAAGTTTAATTTTCATTTTCATTTATATTAATCAAAAGATATCTAATATAATGCATTCACATGGCTCTACATCCTGAACCTACTTGTCATGTTCCTAAATTTTTCTATGGTGTTTTGGACTAAGTCACCTAGGCTTATTGAAGAATAACCTAGGAGGTGCGAAAGGTTGAAATTTTTTCCTAAGTGGCCACATGAATAATTTGGTTAGGTGGTTGAAGATTATGTCTGTCCACATCTTCTCAAGGTTGGTACAAGATGTGAACATGGTCATTATGGCTCCTAGGAGAGCTCATCTAAGCATTAAATAAGTTTACAAAGTCAAAGAGCCATGTAGGGAGGTTTTTGGACCAAATGGAATAATTATTCAATGTATTTGGCCATTTCCATAAAATAGGGAAACTAAGTGTAATTAGGAGAAAGAAGTGGTCAAAATGATTGGAAAAAAGATGGAAGTGGTTAAGGAGGTTAGAGGGTGCACTTATGGAGATAATGGAGGAATTTGTACCACTAAATACTAAATGTGTGGTTTTGGGATGATCGATAGTATTTGTTCATGGTATTGCCTAAGTAAGGAAAAACTAGTCTTGTCCAAGGTTTTCTATAAGCCATGGTTTTGAAGTATGGTATTGGGTGCAAGGGAAAAGTTTAAAAAGGGAGGAATAATGCATCATTGGGTGCTAGCTAATTATTTGTTTGAATTCCTGATCCGAATTTATGTGAGAACAAAATGAAAGAGAAGATATATTCACATACATAGATATATGGAAATAAACACATTGATACAGTAAACCTAAAGTCTATTAAATGAATGAAACATAACAAACTATAAAACAAAAGCAACTAGAGTTGTGGTAGTTGTATCTATAAGAAGATATGTGGTGTCTACACTCACTCTTGACAAGATGAATACAAAAGGAGGCCAAAGGGCCTTTTATCATAAATTTTTGGAGAGGCAGAAAACCCTAACCCTAACCCTAGGAGATGAATCATCATAAAGTTTGCGGCCCCAAGGTGGTTAGTTGAACAATCAACTTCTCAAGGTCATAACTTTTGCATATGATCTCAATTTGGGGCACTTGCTAGCCAGTTGGAAAGTTATTTATAAGATTTGAAACTTTCAAGTGGGGCCAAATTCATGCCATCACAAACTAAGTCCCCCTAGATCACCAAAAAACATTGTTTAGGGCCTCAAAACGGCCACAAAAGTTTGGGATCTGGAACATCATATAAATTACAAGAAAATTGCCAAAATGAAAAATTGTTTCTAACCAGTGGAATAGGTGGGTGGAAACCTATACCCATATGGATCAGTCCTACCCCCTTATGAAATAATGGTCTCCATTGTGTTGAGTGCATCCATCAAATGGGGAAAATTCAGCTCAACTTGACCCCCAGTGAGCCACTTTCCCTAGTGGAGGAGCTTCCATGCTTTGACAACTAGATATAGTTAGATATTCTACTAGAAGGTGCCCTTGACTTGTGTGTCTATGATCTAATCAAGGGTTACTTGTTCCATGCAGTCGGGATTAATCTCTATAGGTGTCAATTGTTCGGAAACCTCGGAGGTGTCCAATAGTGGTGAAAAATATGGTCGAAGGAGCTCCACACTGAATACTAGGCATAGGCCAAGTAACGGAGGAATCCTTAATTCAAAGGAATTATCACCAAATTCCTTGGTGATGGTGTATGGACCATATCAAAGTGGAAAAAGCTTGTGATGGGGTACTGTAAGACTCTCTTTATGCCAATGCAACCAAACCTTATCCCCAACTTGGAACTTGTGTGGAACCCGATGTTGGTAATGTCGTTGCTTGTATTTAGTATTGGTCATTTCCAAAATGTCATGGAACGGTTGGAAAATGTGCTCAATTCATTCAAAAAATATTATGGCCCTATCTGCCTTAGCCTGAGCATGGGAAGATTCCTCCTATGTGGATGCAAGGGGTAGAGATACATCAATTTGGTCCAGTGGTTGGAAACCCAAGCACACCTAAAAAGGGATATGAATGATAGAGCTACGAAGATATATATTATAGCTATGTTGAACATATGGAAGGCTCTCATCCCATTTGCGAGGATGTTTAGAATTGTACGTCCTTGGAATATGCACAATCATTCGGTTGACTACCTATGTTTTTCCATTGGTTTAGGGGTGGAATACAATCAATTTGGTGAGCTTGTTATCCATCAATGACCATAGGATAGACCCATTAGGAACCTACTATCCTGATCTGAAATGATAGTCTGTGGCATCCCAAAATCAACCCAAACATGCTGGAAGAAGAGCTTAGAAGTGGCTTCAAAAAATATGCTCTTATTTTAATCTATCATAATGGCCATCTTAGAGAAGTGATCCATGAAAAAAAACACAAATTAATCACCATGATTATTTGAAGGTACTCCTAACATGTAATCCATAGAGATGGATTCCCATGACCCATTCAAAGTGGTCAGGGGGGTGTAAAACCCTTTCTTTTTATGGTTGGCTTTGTGATGGAACAGGCAGTGTAGGATCTAATATATCGACCAACGTCTTGTCAGGGTTTGTTCCAATAAAAATAATTCTACAAGACTGCCACTACCTTCTTAGTGCCAAATTTCAGTGCCACCCGACTGTAATGCGCTTTCTAAATCATCTTTGCACACTCACTTAAAGGAACACAGAGATGTCCTAGGTGGTATAGTAATCCTTCCTGAAGATGAAGTCTTCCACTGGTGTACCTACACACAAGGATTGATAGATGGGAGTGAACTTAGGATCATTTTTATATAGTTGAGGCCACCCAGAGGTATCGTGGCCACAAGAGTTGAGCACTGTGGTTAATGTTGATACTGGAGGTCGACTGAGGCAATCAATGACTTTATTGGTGCTTCCCTATTTTATATTTAATGTTTAGGTGGAACTGCTACAAGTAAGTGGACCACTTCTGGTGGTGGTCATTCTGTAACTTTCTTTTATCATTGCATGAATTGCAAGGGCTTGTGATCAGTGTGGGTTATTGTTTCTTTTCCAAGGATGTAATTCTTTCATTAGCGAAAGGATTGGACAATGGAGTACATTTCCTTCTCATAGATGGGGTACTTGCAGACTATATCTGAAAATGTCTCACTATGATATGCCACTGGATGGCCATTCTAAGTGAGGACCACACCAAGGGTGTAGTCCGGAGCATCTGTCACAATATCAAAGGGTTGTTGTAGACCTGGTGATGTAAGGATGAGTGTCGAACATAAGCACTACTTTTGCTCCTCAAATGTGTGTTATTGTGGCTTGGACCATATGAAATTGGCCTTAGATCCACCTTTATTCACCTGGATAATGGACCAAGAAATATTAGAGAATCCCAATAAAAATCTACGATAGAAGTTTGCAAGGCCTAGGAAGCTACGAAGCTCTGTGAGAGTTGTCGGGGTTGGCCAATCATGATTGGCTTGGATATTGGTTAGATCTACATGAGCACCATGTTCATCCACAATGTATCCCAAATACTGAACCCTTTCCATGCCAACTAAGCACTTCTCTAGATTGGCATAAAACTTTTGTTGTTGCAGGGTGATAAGGACCCAATGGATATGCTGCAAATGTTCTGCCCATGTTTTACTATAGATGATGGTATCATCTAGATATACGACCACAAAGGAATTGGTGAATGGGAGTAGAATGTTATACCTCATCCTAATGAAGGTTGTTAGAGCATTTGTAAAGCTGAAACGAATGATCAACCACTCAAAAATGCCTTCCCGATATTTGAAGGAAGTCTTCCAGACATCGGCCTGCTCATTTGGCACTTAATGATAGCCGAAATTCAGGTAAATATTGTTGAAATACTTGGCCCCCTTGAGCTATTAGAGGAGGTGATTTATATTTGGAATGGGATACTGATTACAAACATGTGATCTTGTTTATAGGTCGGTATTCAATAAAGAGTCACCATGTCCCATCTTTCTTCTGTACCAACACAATTGGGATCCCAGAAGGTGAGGAGTTGGGTCGAATGTACCCATTTTGTATTAACTCTTGAATCTGGTGTTTGATTTCTTAATTATCCATGAAGGAATGCCTACATACTATCCCATTAGGTGAAGGCACACCAGTGATCAAATCAATGGAATGCTTGACCTGACAATGTATTGGAACCTGACAGGTGTGGTGAAGATGTCTTTGTATGCTTCCATGATCTTGTCCACCTGTTTCTGTTGCATAGAGGGGTTCTATGTGGAGGATATGGATGTTGTTGTGATATTTCATTCACCCTTAGAACGAACCATGAAGAGTACAAATTTCCCTATCTGGGAGATTACCTTCTTGCACTACTTTTATATGATGAGATACACTACAGTAGTGGAAAGTCTCTCTAGTATCATGTAGAGTTTCTTTTCCAAAGTAATAATGACACTACGAGGTCTAAACTCATACACATCATGATGTTTCCACATATATGGTTGTCCTAAAATAACATCACAAACTACAAGAGAGAAAACATCACACATTGCCTCATATTAGAAGGGCTTAATGTTGTAGGAGAGGTGACACTGTTAACTGATGTGGATGTCTCGTCCATAGCTCATCCAACCAATGTTGTAGGGTTGGGGATGAGAAACCATTAGAAGCTTCAATATTTTGATTACCTCAGTCGAGATGAGGTTCTTCTGAATACCATTGTCAACAATGAAATGTAGTAGAGTCCCTTGCACCCATAGTTGTGAATGGAAGAGGCACTCCCCTTCCTCTGGCTCCTCTGACTCTTCTGGTTGGATATTTGTAGTTGTGATGGTGGCACTAGGTTCTACGTCAATGATATACTTACCCCTTTTTTTCTCTGTACCAGTGTCTGAGTCAAAGTCTAGATCTAGGAATTTTGTATCAGCCAATAATTATTGTTTTGAGTGCAATTCATCAATGTTGTTCCAAGGGATTTTATGGAACTTGCACCACTTTCCAATGTCCTTCTATGATTTCCCATTACCCTTGTTTTCCTATGGCTTGGAATGGTTTTCAAGAATTTTTCCATCCTTTCTCTGTCCTTTAAGTTTTGAGTTAGGGCCAATTTTTTGCGGCTTCTACTGCTAATTTGCAAACCCAAAATCTCGATTATATTTTTTCCTAAACTTTTTCTCGATCTTGATGGCATATCGGTAAGCTGATCCTAGAGAGGATATGTTCATGAAGTCCATCTCTAACTGAATGTACCTTAGCAGGCCACTGTGGTACTTTAGAAGCAACTGTCATTCAGAGTCTTTATTACCCAGGTTTGAGTGCAAGGTATGGAATATATTGGTATATTATGGCACCGTTTGGTCTCTTTCCTGGTGTAATGTTGTCCACCGAGTGTAATGGTCATCATAGTTTTCGACAGTGTAGAATTCCTCTTTGATGCATTGAAAAAATATTCCCAAGTGGGTTATGTATTGAATATCTTAGATTCATCCCTCACATGCCTCTCACAATACCCATCCCACCAGTATTTGATGTGGGGGATGGACTTAAGGAGAACGAAGGTGATCTTTTCATTGTCGAAAAAATTTTGAACAGAGAAGTAAACCTCTAATAGACTCAACCATTTTTCCAAAGCATATCCATCTGTATTTTCTTCAATTAAGGGGATGTCAAAGTTAACTTGTACCTTTAATGGGGTCGTACCCCCAAAACGATTGCTTGTTTAAGGTGCATCCACTGCCGTAACATTCTTTAAAGGATATAGGTGAAGTTATCCATGATCTCGTTCCCCTATCACGTGAGGGATTCCTTGAGCAAAATTTTAATAGTATCTCTTAATTTGTCATCTCTCTTTTCTTCTTCCACAATGTGAGGTTGCTTGGGATGATGACAGGTATTCTCCCCAATCTCAACTAGTTCAAGACCCAACTCTTGATATTCAGATCTTGTCGAGAACATGCACTTAGAAACCACAAGAGCATAAAGCTCTGATACCACTGATTCGTATTTATGTGAGAATGAAATGAAAAAGCATATATATATTCACATACACAGATACATCAAAATAAAAAAGTGATACAATAAACTAGGATTCTATTAGATGAATGAAATAAAACAAACTGTAAAACAAAAGCAGCTAGAATGATGGTAGTTGTATCTATGAGAAGAGATGTGGCAGGTACGCTCACTTGTGACAAGATAAATACAAAAGGAGGTCGAAGGGCCTTTTATCATAAATACCTTGAGAGGTAGAAAACCCTAACCCTAACCCTAGGATATGAATCACCATAAAGTTTGTGGCCTCAAAGTGGTTAGTTGAACAATCAACTTCTCAGGGTCATAACATTTTCATATGATCTCCATTTGGGGCACTCGATACCCCATTAAAAAGGTCTATCCAAGCCTTGAAACTTTCGAATGGAGTTGAATGCTTGCTACGACAACCATTTGGCTCCCTTAATCACCAAAAAACATCGTTTAGGGCCTCAAAATGGCCTCGAAAGTTTGACACCCAAAATACTGTAGAAAATTGCCAAAGTAAAAAACTGTTTTGAGCCAGTGGAATAGGTGGGTTTCCACCTATACTCATATGGATCAATTCCATTGAGTTTCAGAGGGTTCTCATTTCCTGGGTGATGTTCCCTTGCAAACCAGTTGGTTAATGGCCCCCTTCTGCATCTAAGTAACCAATGAATTGGTGAAGTGGTGTTGGACACATATTCTAGATCATTGATCTTATTTCCTGTAGACCATATTGTCATTTGATGTATTCTCATAATTTTTTATTCATTATAAAATATCAATTGTTCTCATGCTTCTATTTTTCTATGCATCTATGAAATTGGTTGTTCTGTCTTTTACAAGACGAGAATGCATGATAAATGTGTTAATTCTAATGTATCACTATGATATGAATATTTTTGTAGATATTCTACAATTTTATGTTCCAGGTCCAAATCCCTTGTTGCAGATACAATTCCCCTTATATAAGACAATTCCACCCTTTCTCTTTCACTAGAATAGCTCTCATTGTTTCAATCATTTCTTCCTTTACATAAGTCAAAATCTAATTCCATAAGTTTCCATAGGTATCTAGGACAAAATTGGACCCTACCATACCTTTAGATATAAAAATTGGTAGTCTTTCCTAGTTTTTGGATCAAGTTGGAAACAACGTTTATGTGTAGTCCCACTTTCTTATTTTTCCTCCAAATTCATAAATCTGTAGTTCCATGACCTGCTACTGTTACTTGTAGTTCCCCACTATAATACCAACCTACCCTGGTTCTACATAAATCTGGTGAATCACCAAGAGCCATTGGTTTTTCATAGAAGTCCTAGGGACGGAATCCATGTGGTCTTAGGACCATCCCTGGTGTGACATACCTAGAGAATGTGCCCAAAGAAACATGTATGGACTTCAAGACCTATTATATAAGTGTTTCAGACCTGTATGTGTCCATTTTATATTATATGAAGGTGTCTTAACCCTACCCTGTTACAGATTTTAACTTTGAGTCTCCTCTAGTGTCATTTCATGCAAGCACCGAAATAAATACTTATGGTTATCCCCCTTTTGTGTGTTTATGAGTTATGAAACCTATTCTATTTCATCAGGATATCTATTTACAGTAAGGAACACTTTTCATTTCATCTAAAAAAATTTCCTAACAAATAAGTTATGATCATTTCACCAAACCAATACATCCTCAATAACACTTACAACCTTTCCTTGGTTTTCACTGTTTGAAGCTTCCATTCACGGCCCCTAAAGTATATTAGGATATCCTTGGATTCAATAATATTTTTTATGACCTATCCCCTACTACATATATTCAAATAGACAAGACTTGGTTCCATTTGGGATTTTTTGGGAAAAGACTAGCTCCCAATCCCAAAATTGAGCTAATTAAAGTGTTGTTCATAGGTTGCAAGCAGACTATTCGACAAAAGTCTTGAACCAAATCAACAGTGATCAATTTGTAAGGTTTTTATCTCTATAATTGCATATCATGTATATCATAGTGGTATCATAGCATGTTCCTTGCACATGTGCATTGGAGACATTTCTTGGTATTACAATCGACCTACTATACCCACTTTCCTTCCTCCCACTGAAGTGGAAAAGAAGGGGCCTAATTGTGAAGATGCTGAAGAGATTTTGCACTATTTTCAGAAGGAAATAAAATTTTTGAAGAAGTATTTAGATTTCCTATCATCACCATACATGGAGAGACTCTTATTTGTTTCATCCACAAAGAAAGTCTCAAAAAAATTTCTATGAAGAAATTAGTATAAGGAATGATGAATCTATAATTCAAGATCAACCTTTGGAGTGGTATGAAGAGGAGATAAATCATACTATCTATGGAAGCCATGAATATAAATAAGCATCAAGTCCTACATTAAAAGAGGATACCAGTAAGAAATAAAAAGCACATGTTCATAGGAATTTGCGCATGCACATGAGGATCCTGATGTGCTATCTAGCACAAGGAGTACAAGGATCAGAGGTCATCCCAGAGATATTTTTTACACTCTTGACATGGATGAGAGAGAATATACTGATGGATACTCAATCCTTTATGGAGAAAATATTTATGTTTGTTCAAGAACTTCTGAGACACTTACTTATGGTTGTCATTATGGGATACACATTGATGAATTCCCAAGTTCTGTAGAGGCATCTACTGATGGATGTTATGATGGAGAGGTACCTACTGATGGGTGCTAAGGAGAGACATATAGTGATGGATGTACATTACTCTATGCTGATGACATATATATCCAATTGATGAGACTAATGCAAGTGCAAGTTCCCACAATATAGAAGAATATAAAGTATTTGCACTAGAATAAAATTTCCCAATATCGATCTCACATTCACCACATTTGAAGTTGACCTATTGATTCATGATGAGGAGGTTCGCTCTCAACCTTATTTTTTGGTAAGGCCACACAGGATGAAAAAAATGAATATCAAAGAGGCCTTACATCTTCTCCATGACACACATGCTTCAATGTCACATTAGCTTTGCAGAGTTGCTTCATGGGAAGATCAAACTTCTCTTGAAGCCATGGAGAATATTCAGAAGAAATTGTATACGATATGAGATAACTTCTTACAATTTATTTCTGATAGAAGTGATTTTATTGAGTTTGTTAAGGTATTTCATGGAGAATCATTGAGGTATGAATATTATATTTGCAATCTCAATGATGAGTTGATGGCCACCAAATATTCTTTGAGAAGAACTCAAAGTTCCCTCTTGGAGTCTAAGATGGAGATAGAGAAACTTCACCAAGAGTTGCAGAGATCACATATTCCCTCCTACATTCTAGCCATCCACTCTTCTTTGGTTGATGATAATCATAGTTCTATGGAGGAACCTCATGATATGGTGGTTCATGAAGTCCATGATGACATGCATGTGCTTGAGGAGCTTTGGGATGCATATGATGAGTTCCAAGAACATATCACTTTCCAGAGTGAAACCGAGCTCTCTCATGGAGTGATTCCTCTCTCCATTGAAGAGTCATAGGAGATCCTTAGTGTTAGACAATCCCTTGATGGAGTTTATGAACTCATGATTTTGGAGGATACTTGTTGCAGAGAGTTGGTTCATTCTTCCTCATCCTACACATTTAAGGGTGAGCATTGGATGAATGGTTTCTTCTTGTTGATGCCCGAGGAGGAACAATAGGCTTCTACATTCGCTCTAGTTGATTTGATTGCACCATCCCCTTCTACAATAGTTGAGGAATCCTATGCCTATATTTGATGCCTCCATGTATACAAGTGCATTGGATTTCCACATATATTTATTGAGTGGATCATATGATGGAGGTTTTCACCCTTGGATTAGTGGCAGAGAGTTGAGACACTAGATAAGTTCACATGGGAAAACGCTTTGCTTTCTACTTGGGTCAGTTGATTGTAATTCCTTCCATTCCCTTGTTGGATGAGGAGACACATGTTCGTATTTCTTGTTTGCATTCTTGGAGATTTATTTGATGTATCATTTTCCTATGAGTGGCATGGGTATCCTTATTTGTTGGATTATGCCTACCTTTATTTGTGGTTGGACATGGAATTTTCACCCTTGTCACTTGAGCTTTATTGATTTAACATTTTATTCTTTTCTGCATTGGGAACATAAGAACCTTCCTATGATCTTGGATATACTTTATGAGGTTTGGCCTCAACCTTTGGAGATGTATTTCATGATGGATGGTACAACCATGATTCATCCTAGAATTGAGGATGGCACACTTATAGTATGGTTGCACGATCTTGTATTTCCTCATGATGGTTCTTTCATCCTTCATAGTACCCTTCCCGATGCCAACTTATACATGATGTTCATGATGTTTGAGAGGATGCACACCAGACAATGGAACCCTCACATTCCTTGGGATGTCAATTTTCCACCTTTGAAACTATCACATGGATACTTGCAATGGAAGTAGTGGGATCCATGAATTCCTTTTCCTGATGGATTTTGTTGGATGAAATTCTCATTAATGGGGGTGAAATAAAAAAAATGTGATCTTGGCATTGCTTGTATTTGGGGAAGTTGTTGGCATGCTGGCTTGATGGATGAAGTCAACCTTCTCTCTCATGAATTCATCTATATTGATTTTTTTTTAGTTTCCTACTTGGGAAAAATTTATTTGGATGGACTCGTGGTTTGCTTCCATGGTGCATTGGAGGATGTATCTTACACCTTGCATTTATGAGGATCATTTGGGATTCAGTTGTCAGTTGTGTTTAGTGTTCACAATAGGTGCATGGTTGGATGGTGAGTATATGGAGATATACTTTGGGATATTCATCTCAAAGTTTAGTGGGATTTTAGATATGCAGCATGGAGCAAATTACAGTGCATTCGTGGTATTTCATGTGAAATATTATGAGTGGTTCTTCTTGCTGATGGTGATGGAGATGTCTCCCATGTCATTTAGTTTGCAGGAGCATGAAATGGTGCATGCACATGTTACACTTCCATTTATTTGTTGTTGATACCCATAATCATATGATATCCAGTTGTGGCACATAGAGTTGGTGGTTTAGTTTCCTTGGAACAATCATCCATATGGAAAAAGGCATATTTGGGATGGAGTTTGGTTCATTGGGGCATTTCTTCCATGGTTTCATTGCTTGAGGGAAATAAATATTAGAAGGGGAGGACTTGTCATGTTCCTAATTTTTTCTATGGTGTTTTGGCCTAAGTCACCTAAGAATTTTATTGAAGAATTATATAGGAGATTTTCATGTCCCAAATTTCTCATTGGGTCACAATGGACTAATCACATTTTCCATATTCATCAGAGTTTGTCAAATTGATGCTAAGGGTCAAATAATTGCCAAGGAGGAAAATTACTAGTTTCTTAGGTCGGGGGTGGAAGCTTTGGGATTTGGAATAAGGGGGAAAATAAATGATGTTTGAACCTTATAATGGCATAAATATTTTAAAAATGAGCTAAATAAATAAATACAATGGAAAATCAAAGTGGCAATTCATCATGAAGACACATGGAGAATGTGGCACCCACACAAGCTAGATTTTCTATGCCAAATGGCATCCTCCTCTTGTAATTTAGAATCCATAAGAATAAAAAGGGTATCGGGATGAGTTGGAAGGTCAATATACTTGGAATTAATCAATTCAGGTCGAATTGTAGTGGAAGAGTAACTCCCATGGAATAGGAAGACGCATTTTGGAGCTAGTGAGACACTTGGACTAGATTCCCTAGCTCTATGAAAAAAATGATGAATACTCTATGACACATATGACACAAATAATATCTTAAGGATGAAATCTGATATATCTGACATTCCATGTCGAAATATATCATCCAAGAGGTCTCTCATGTGATTTGGGGAAGCTCAATGGGTTCCTACTCAAATTGGGGGAAGATGGAAGGCTAGGAAAGGGAGGACACATGGAAAATCTTGAGCCCAGAACCAAATTCTAATTAGCTTGAGTTTATGGATGGATTGGTAACATGAGAAGGCTAAGGATTTTTATAAAATACAGGAATTAACCAAGAGAATAGCTTTTGTTAATTTGAGAAATTGTCATTTGTGAATTGTGAGAGCTAGTGGATGACTAGTTTTCTTGACTTAGCCAATTTCGAGGGTGAAAGATTCCCATAAAAGTTGGTGTTTGGAGAGGCCACTCAAGTATTTCATGTAGATTTAATGGATTTTTATTTTCATTTGTAAGCTACAGGTAATCTCATGGTTTCTTGGATTGCAGCACTTTCTCTCAACACTTTCTAGTTTTTAATGCATACTCTTGCTCATGGAGGGATTGTGCTTTGGGTGAGCTATTGATATATTTGGGGAAGATTATAATGACCCATTATTTTATGTTATGATGTAAATTATCTGTATTTAAATTTTATAATAATATCAGGTCTAAATACTGAAATATTTCATGTAAAAATGTCAATCAATGAAGAAATAGTGCCATTTCCCCACTATCTTGTTGTGAACCAATGTAATGTTGATGGATTCGAATGGATAAGTAAAATACTGATGGTTTAGGGATGAATGTACTGTTATTTATTTATTTAAAATTTCATAAGACTCTGAGTTCTAGATACCCAAAATATATCATGTGTAAATGTTAAACAATGAAGAAATAGTGCCATTTCCCCACTACCTTGTTGTGAACCAATATAATGTTGATAGATTGGAATGGATAAGTAAAATACTAATGGTTTATGGATGAATGGACTGTTAATTATTTATTATATGAGTTTAATTTTCATTACATAAGATTTTGGAGTTATTTTTTTGAGTTTCATAGCATTTGGAGAAGTTTGCCTATCATTTCCCCCAAGGTTGAAACTAGTCTTTTTTGCATCTGATTTAAGGGAGTTATAGAAGCCATTAAAAGTTTAATGGTGATGTATATTAGTTCATATTTATGTCCTTTACATATCCCCTGATTCCATTCAGAAATTCTATTTGGCTTGAGTGCATTTGGGAAGCCATATTCAGTATTCATTGTGGGGGGATTAGAACCCCAAATTACTAGTCAAAACTCCTACCTCAACCAGAATCTTAAACAAGTTTGCAGAAGCCTTTATATGGTCATAAAGATTCCATGAACATAAAATCAAAACCTTAATATAATTCATATACTTGATGTGAATATTTGGGAGCATTTGGACCAATTTCGAGACCTAGACATCAAAACTAGTCAAAGGTCGAAATTGGGAAAAAAGTGAAAAATTGGTCATTTAATAAAATTCCAAAAAAGGGACATTACAGTGGTATCAGAGCATGATATTGGAACCTGATGTGGTATGATATTTATGATGACAATAATTGAAGGACCACCATTATATATTGAAACCAAAAGTGCTTTTGGTGAAGAGGAAAAAAAAAGTAGGAGAAGAAGGCAGTTTTTTTAGGAAACTATGACTAGGGATGAAAAGGGAACCTCATATGATGGTGAGGAGCATATAAAAATCGTGAAACCTATATTTGATGACATATCCAAGAACATGACCCAACAGCTTATGAAATAATTTGAATTGATGGCTAGCCAACTTAGGGGTAAGCTGGAAGAAGGGGGTAGTAGAAGTTTCCATCATGGAGAGACACATAATACCATTCATTTTGAATACTTTTATGATTGGTTTAATGCATTTAGGAAAAATAATTAAAATGTGAATTCATTAAGGAATAATCAGCAATGCACAAGTATGGAGGAGACCAAGGAGCCACCAAGTTATGTGGTTGGTGAAACAGAAAAAGAATTACATTATGAGGATCGAAAGTCACTCCCAAGTGACTCTGAAAAAGATTAAGAGACATCACATGAGTGTTGCTAGGGTTTCACCCCTAGCTTGTGCGAATGAGCACCTACTAAGGACAATGGATTCCTTAGTAGCAGTTCAATGATATGTGAATTAAAAGTTATAATTGAAATAAAAAACTAAATCTAAACATGTTCATGAAGCAAAACAGTAAAAAGTAAATAATGATTTTGTATTGATCTGACCTCCAATGTGAAGGTTGGTGAAGCCCTTTGCGGTGATCTGAGTCGGTGGCTCCGAGCTTCAGGCTGCTTCTTCTCTTTCTCCTATGGTGGAAATGGGCCAAAAGGGGCTCTCAATGGTGAAAGTAGCTCAATGGTGAGCTAGGGTTTCACGAGCAATTTTGGCAGAGGCAGGATACTTGTGATTGTGGATTTGAAATAAGGGGTCTCCATCACTTATTTATAGTGGTGGAGTGCCGGTTTAGGGTTAGGGTTTCAGCTGTTTAGGGTTTTTTCCTCCTTTTCCTCATTATTTTATATTTTTTCTTCCTTTTTTGGAGATTTTTGCTTTTTTGGAGGAATTTTGGATATTTTTGGAGAAAAAGAGGGTTTTATGGCCTTTTGGAGGCATTTTAAGCCTTTTGGAGGCTTTTTAGATGGTTTTATGGGTTTTTGATGGAAATATGGTAGGAAAATGGACAAATGAGCCATGTAGTGGGGTAGATGAGGTAGTGAACCCTTTTTGGGTGTTAATGGATTTCCCCCTGATGTGCGAGGGTAGGAGCTCATCATATGGCCGATGGACATCATAAGTCATATTCATTTTTTCTGGGGTGTGGAGAAGAGAAGGAACCAACTGAAGCCCGGAACAATGATCTCGAACCAACTGCAAGGACTGAAAAGTACATAACCTCAATAATGGATGAGGAATCATCTGATCATCTGGACGAGGCGGGCATACCCATGCTCGTATCAATATACATAAAAATAACTGTGAGGCCCAAAAAGGGGGACCTGTAGGATACATAGCAATCCACTGTGTATATCATAAGGGTCCAGAAGGGACACCAATATGGAACATACTGCTGGGCTAACCATGTCTGAGCTGAACAACTGATACACTGGAATGACAGCAGTGCTACTGAATGTGGTTCCAAAGGAACTAATGAGCTGCTGGATCAAAGTGACAACGGTCATACTTGCAATGGTACACTGATCTGGAACTGAACTGGGTACTCAAGGAAGCATGGAACTGGATGGCTTCCGAATACAATCGCCAACGCAGCCTGGACATCCACAGGAACATATAACTGGCCATTCCAAAGTGACTCACCAATGTGCCAGAGTCGAGGGAAATCCGGGGTCTTCGACACATAATGGAAAGGATATACATCCTGCGCGATTCTCAACGATGCGATTAAGGTGTTGAAGTCGAGCATGAACAACTATTCGGAGAGGCAATGATGACTCCTCCCAAAATGGTCCGTAGGCACACACCACAGATGGTGATGGGTCCAAGGCGCAGGGGCCTCTGGGTCTATCCTCTAGAATAGAGGGGCTGTCGTCGACAGAGGGAGACCTGCAACTATCAAGGCAATGATGTTTCCTTGACAGGAGCGCGAGGTTAAAAACCGAACTGTAATAGTACTGAGGGCAGGAGTGATAAACTGGGGGGAATAACTGGGCAAGTAGAGTGGGTGGACTCAAACTTCCTTTGTTCAGAGTATGATGGTAGAGATGATCGAGCAACATATGAGACTGACTGGTGGTAAAGGGATCATAGCGGAATAGGATCTGAGGGTGAATGAGCTGAAGGAGACTCAAGCTGTGGTAAAGTGGTAGGAGATTGCAGAATACTCTGAACAAAGGCGACCTGATTGGGGGTGTTGCCGAGAGGGTTGATCATAGCGCCAAGAGGCGCGGGGGGACTTCTTCATGGGTTAGGGAACTAGAAGAAGTGTGGATATAAAATGGTACTGTCCTGTGGATTTTACGAGCCCAGGATAGTTCATGCTCGTGGTTTCTTTCAATTTTAAGGAGTCTGAAAGCAAATAAGAAGACTCTGAAGTAATGGAATGATACTGTCGTGTGGATTTTACGAGCCCACGACAGTACATGCTCGTGGTTGCTTTCAATTTTAAGGAGTCTGAAAGCAAATAAGAAGACTCTGAAATGATGGAATGGTACTGTCGTGTGGATTTTACGAGCCCATGACAGTTCATGCTCGTGGTTGCTTTCAATTTTAAGGAGTCTGAAAGCAAATAAGAAGACTCTGAAGTGATGGAATGGTCCAGGCAAGGAGGAAGTGTTCAATCAAGGAACATTGATGATGACTAGGACTGAGGGTGGGGGGGAACACTGGTGGGCCTCCTTGCGGCGTGAATGAATGGTGGCAAAATAACGAAACATTTGCAGTATGACAGGAGTGGATGGCTCATGTAAAAAGTGTGAAATAATCTGATGACGGTCGATGTGGCGCGCAAATCAATGTGGCAAGGTGTAGGGACGCAATGTTGAAATTGTACCAAGTGAGAGCGAGAAATGATCTCAAGCATCATCACGAGCTCGAAAAAATGAATCTGGCGATATAAAAAGTGTTAAAAACGGAGAGCGGCCGAAGTGGCACGCAAATCGAGGCGACTAGCGGTGTCTAAAAAATGGGCAAAAAATGACGTAGAAAAAATAATGCTACGAGGTGACCATCGTGACGGTCTCGTCGTGCTGATTCCAAAACTGTAGCTAGAGATGAATGGGACGTTGTTTCTTACGAATGGGGGGTACATCAGGCCATGTGTGAATGTGTTGTTCTATAATGGCAGGGTCAAGACCAGGCATTTTGGTATAGGACCAGGCAAAGACATCAGGGAATTCTTTGAAGAGTGTTTTGTATTCCTCAATCTCCTGCGCAGTGAAAGATGCTCCTAAAGCGATGAGTTCGGGGGTGCCTCCGGGGGCAGCGATATCAATTTGGATGACAGGTGAGATGTTGGCCATGTTACCCTCTTCGAAGGCGTCAGGAGCAGGGATAGGTTCCTTGAACCAGTCGACCTTGGGGGGAAGGAAGTCTTTGGATTCAACTGCAAATTGGGTAGCAGTGTTAGAGGAAGACTCATCTAGGAGGAAGTAGGAACGATGGTGCATGTCATCCCAAGGATAATCCGGGGCAGTGAGAGCCTCGAGAATCTCCTCATCCGTACGGAATGTTTGTGTCGTCAAATCGGTTGACGAAGGAGTAGTGGTGGAAGAGATCATATAAATGGTATTAACCTCGTCGGAAGAGGAAGAGTCCGGGGGGTGGATTTCCACAATGGTGGGTGGTGTCGTCTCAAGATCCAAATTGTTCATCTCAAAGAGAGTGGTATTGACCTCTCCGGAAGGGGAAGAGATCGGGGAATGGATTTCCACAATGGTGGGTGGTGCCGTCTCAAGATCCATATTGTTCATTTCAAAGAGAGCTACTCTGTACTCAGGGAGATCGGGACAGTGATGTGAGTAATTCCCGTAGACACCGCATAAGGCACAGGAGTGGCTAGTGCGCAGGGATTTGTCTCAAGGCTTAGGGGTTGATTCTAGATGGACAACTGGGATAGTGGGGTCATCGTCAAGCAGTTGCATGTATTCCTATAATGCTGGTAACTGAGGACATAGGTGAGTCGCATGGACCAATTCATCGCACAACGCACATTTGGAAGGAGCACAAAACACAGGGGGGTTTTTGACTGTCTTAGGAGGTGGGACAACAGTGTAAGGTTGGGGGCCTTTGCCCCCAGTGGGTTTGGTAAGAGGAGGGGGGGGGGTTTGCAAAGGATTATGGGGTAGCGACACCGGGAGGTGGTTGACTAGTAGTGACAATGGGTTGCACCGGTTGCAGGATGACATCTGGTGTCGGCGGACGACCGGGAGGCGAAAGGTACCAAACGGGTAATCCTAAGGTTAACCCAGGAAGGCTGAGGGTGGCCATGACCGGGGCGCTAACTACTCCTGAGGGAGGGAAAAGGAAAGGAATGGTATGGATAGGTGTAGCACCAATGTGACTAGGTACCAACGGGGGTTGAGGCAACAAGGGCGGTTGATTAGTAGGGGTTCGTGTGTTATGGGACAAGGTACATAGGTCGGACACTTCAGTAGCAGGTGACAGGGGTGGAAGAGATGGGAAGGTCAAGGTCATTGGTGCGTCTGAGTAAACTCCGGGCCCCATAGAAGAAACGAATGAGGTGGTGGCACCCGAAACAAGTTGTTCAACCATGGTAAGAACATTTTCGGGTGCCGCGGGGGCATTGGGATCATGGTAAGTGAGTTGGTCAACCTTGACTAAGCGTCCCTCGTGGGGGAACATCATGGTACGAAAAATGGTAGAAGCAACTGCCCGCATGGCATACATGTAGCTGCGGCCAAGTAAAAGGTTGTAATCAAGCTGTGCATTGATAACCTCGATGTTTATGAGGACAATTTTTCGAGCCAGTGAGACGGGGACGTTAGTTAATAGGCCTTGGGGTTGAGCTGAACGGCCGTCGTAAGCTCGCAATGCAGTAGAGGACTGCTGGAGAGGGGGGGATCCCATTTTCTGCCAGATGGAGGTGGGCATGACACATGTAGAGGCACCTTCATCAATAATGCATCGATGGATGACAAAATTCCAAATGGAAATGGAAACTTGGAATGCCAACGTGGAAGGCAGGCGGGGTTCGGATTGGTCCAAATCAAAGGCCATTAACTGCGAATCATTTGGATCAATAGCCCCAATGGCTGAGAGTAAATTATTGCGCTGCGAAGGGCAGTTTTTTAAGACTTCTAACGCAGACATGGCTGCGGGGGATTGGGCTAAGTCATCGACAATGTTGTAGTTTGACGCGGCCCGCACATTGGGGTTATTGTTGATACGGCGAAGTGGGAAACGGGGCGCTCTGGGAGCGCCATCTAGTGGAGGTGGAGGTATACGTAATGCCTGATCAGTGGGATGAGCGTTAGTAGGTGTATCGGTGGGAGGGGAATTAGGGGTGGAGCCAGATTGGTTCCGCCGGGTTTGGAGGTTGACCTCATCGGAGGACATCATCAACAAGTGGTGGGTCCTTGAATCGAACATGGGTTGATCAGGAGCAGCGTAAGTGATTTGTTGGGTTGGTGCATTGGCTTGAGGGGGAGCCAACGGTTCAGTGTTCACTGCGCCTTGGGTTGGTAAGGGGTTTTGCAGCACCAAACGTGGCTGCTGAGGTTGTGGGGGGTTGGGTGGTGCTGGAGGAGCCGCCTGCCCTTGGCGGTGTACATCCGCAGCCAAAAGTTGTTGAACTCGCTCCATATGTGGACAAAAATGTGTGTAGTGGCCATAGACCTCGCAAACAGAACAAGGATAGTTTGTGCGCAAATTGGGGTTTTTAGCCTGCTTGGGCGGGCGATCAGGGTTTTGGTTAGCAGGGGCCGCATTATTACTGGCAGGGGGATTAGGGTGTTGACGAGCTTGCTCGGTCGGTTGGTTGTTCCCACGATTTCGGCCTCTGCCGCGGTTTTGTTGGCCCCGGTTGCGTTGGTTGTTCTGGTTTTGTTGCGGGTTTTGTTGGGCGTAAACTTGCCCTTGGACAGCAGGTGGATTCTAAGGTTGCGCGTGGGCGGGAGCAGGCTGCGGTGGATGATATGTAGGTGGAGGCTGCATAGGTGCAGCAACCTGAGGGGGTTGCTGATAGTGCTATGGAGCGGATTGTGGGTGCGTCGCAGGGGTTGGTGCAGCCTGCTGGTGATAGTAGGACTGAGGTACGACAGGGGGGGCGTGAGCAGGAGTCGCATGACCGAAACACTATGGTGGACATGAGGGTCCGTGGGTATGGTGGTGATGTGTCATGGGAGCATACGGGTTGTTTGCTCCAGACTATGAGGTAGCCCACGAACGGTCAGGGCCAGGGGTAGGATGGGCTATGGAAAATGGTTGAGGCTGCGAAGAGACACGGCCAATGATGTCGTCGCCAGTGTGGGATGCCCCCGGCGCATCGCACTGGGAGGAATCGTCGCGAGGGGCGTCAGGTATTATGGTATAAAGATAACCTGACTGGGCGTAAATGAGATCGAACTGTTGGGATTTAAGGATAGCCTCGAGGGGCGTCAGGTATTATGGTATAAAGATAACCTGGCTGGGCGTAAATGAGATCGAACTGTTGGGCTTTAAGGATAGCCTCTTCTTCATACTGGGGTCTTTCGGATGCCACATCCTTAGCAATGATAGGAAGGAGGGATTTGAGGAACCAATCTAGGAAGATCCGGTCATCTAACTTGATTTTGCATAGGCTACGGCGTCAACGCCATTCATGAATGTGGTCCGTGATGTGGGTAGCCGTGTTTTGTCTGCATGATAGTAGGATCTCAACGCCTACGTCATAGCGGACAGGTAACTGGAAGAACTGCAGGAAGGTCGAGGCAAGGGAAGTAAAGGTGGCATGGGTTCCATGGGGTTGTTCGATATACCACTTGGCAGCAGAGCCAGTTAAAGTGCGCTGTAATAAACGGAGGTGAATAGATTCGTCTACTATGGAGTTGGAGGAACACCATAGATGGAAGGACATGATATGGTTCTGTGGGTCCTCACCTGCCTTTCCCTCGAACTTAGGGATGTCAGAGGGGAGCTTGGTGGGCATGTGAGGCCACGCAGGGTCGTGTCGGATGGGGTCGTTGGTTAATCTGGCTAGGTTAGGCAGGTTGAGGCTAGCCATGAATGGAAAACTGGACGAAGGATGTGACACAGTAGTGGGTTGAACCAAGTTGGGGCTGATGCCCCCAAGTGGAGGGGTCATGTGAGGGAGGTTGCCCCCAAGTGGGGGAACTAAGGTGGTATAGGACGGTCCTGCACCACCATGGGTAGTATGGGTCACTAAAGGAGTGGGGATAGGTATTCCCGCTGCAGGAATCGGTACTGTGAGGGGAACAGTAGAGGGGGCCCCCGTGGAGGGCATACCCAAAGTAGGTGTGGTAACGGGTGTCGTGGTGGATGTGCCACCAACGGTCCCTACCAAGATGGGATTCACGCCAGCCATGGGGCTAGTAGGAGCAGTGTAAAGGGGGTTCTTGGATTCTGGCTCAGAATCGAAGGTAAAATAAGGGGCGATCGTATCTGGTGACGAAGCTCTATGCCGCTGACGAGTGGAGTCAAGTGACAAGGCTCGAGATCTATGATGAGTGGTATCAAGTGATGATGACCTATGTCGATGACGGGTGGTGTCAAGTGAATCGTGCTGTGGAGGCTCGCCTCTGAGGTGCCGAGAATGTCTCGGAGACTCAATGGTGACAAATGGAGTCAAATCTCTGCGGGTTGAGGTAACTACAAATCAGCTCAAAAAATCTAATGCAACCGAGTG
>LPNX010054112.1:569322-586198 GCA_001517045.1 Pseudotsuga menziesii
TAAACGCCCCCCCAAAAATTCTCGTTGGGATTTTGGGGAGCGGGGGTGTTGGAAAAACCCAAGTATCGAAGAGAAGCAAAGAGTGAAGTAGATAGCTATCTATGGAATAGATCATTTTGAGCGTCAACACACAGGGGTCCCCATTACTAACCGTGTCGATCGTGGTGGAAAAGCCAGAAATTCAATATGTTCTATGGAGACCACCCAGAAAGAAGAGGGGTGCAAATATTCCAAATTCTCTGCAACGATAAACCGAATTAACTAGGAGTACCACTAGGGAAGCAAACACAGAGGCTAGACCATCGACAACAGGAGGCGAGGATTCCATGTCCAGGAAAGGGCCAACAACTGCTGACATTCCAGGTTACCTATCGTCACGAATTCTAGATGCACTAGTAGTTCATAATAGTAATAATTAGAGGTTCGACATCAAAATTCCATTCATTCTAAAGGGGGTGCCCGTTACCATGAATATTGTTCCATGCCTGCAGAAGTTTCAGTATAGTGACCATCACATTCTGTCCTATCCATAATGTACTAAGCAACCTTATGAACTTCAAGCACACGACGACGAAGGACATATCATTTGAGAACCGGAAAAATGGGAACTAGGGATGCATAGGTTAAGGCTTGAAATGATCTGTGTCATAGATAGCTATCTACTTCACTCTCTGCTGATCTTTGATACTTGGGTCTTTCCAAACCTCGCTACAATCTGAACTTCCTTGTCATTTATAGTGCTAATGATATATGTGCACTTCTCGTGGAACACATCATATTTCTTCTTGAGTCTTACAACCAAATGTTTATCATTGTCTTTCCCTCTAAAGTACTAGGAGGGATCGATGCCTGACTTGGGCAAGCCGATGAACTGGGTCTGCATAGGTCAAGGAGCCATTACAGATATGCCATATTTTATGCGATCAATGGAAGTAAACGCATGCATGAAGCAACTACTGTCATGATTCCACAGAGATTTCCTATGGCTAGATACACAAGTACCCATCATAGTCAACCTAATTTCACAAATCACTGGCTTTCCCAAGGTAGGCGCTAATCCCTTCCAGTACTTCAGAGGGGAATACAATGATAAACATTTGGATGCAAGACTCAAGAATAAATATGGCGTAGTCCGCGACAAGCATGCATATGCCATTAGAACTATCAATGATAAGGAAGTTTGGATTCTAGCGAGGTTATTGTATGTAAAGATTATGCGCAAGAATAGACCCAATCAGTTCACATCGAGAGTGATTGCATGCGCAGAGCAATGCACCATAGGAGTCCAAATGAATTGGGCACTATTTTTATTAAACCAATTAATGGAATACGCCACATTGGCGTAGGAGGGGAAACGACCATTTGTCTATTCCTGACTACTAATATTGATCACGCTTGTGGGTTGGATAGAACCCAAGTACTATCAAGGGATGAATGTCGACGCAGTGAAAATATGCAGGCAAGCAAGGTATCAAAACCTATGGGCACACACTAACAAGGCATGACAAATAGACTGCAATGTCCAATTCTATTTATACTTGCATGGACTCCAGGATGTCGCAGGAAAGGTTTTGCACCTCACGAAAGAAACTACGACCAAGTATATAAGACTAGTGAGATTTATGATAGCGTCACACACCATTCACATCTAGGAAAGGCATGACGAGGAGCACCAATGGCTATTGACACAGTATAAGCTAATAGATGAAGATCTTGGCACCATTATTGATGAATGGTTATTAGAATGGAAGGTTTTGATCAACGTTATTGAGTTGTCAGACATAGAAGCAAGATTACCACCAAGCTTTATGGTTGAGCAAGAGCAAGTAAACTATTCTGACGAAGAATCATATGAATAATAGTCATCAACTCCAACGAATTCAAAGCTAGAAAGGAAACAAGAAGAAGGGGAGACAATGTGCAGATTTGAACAAGGAGAATAAAGTGGTACAACCAAGCTTGTCCATGATTAGGTAAGTAGGATCCTAGCCGCAATTAATTTGGTGACCAATGAGAGTCAAGCACAGTTTAAGCAACATGTGACATAATACTTCCATTAGGTAAAGGGATTATTGCAATCCTTGACGAATGATGTGTTAGAAATAAGAGTACCATAGATTTAGCCACTGCAACGAGTAGTTGAAGTAAGTGTTGGACAAACAACGTGGATAATTACAATTCCATCGAAAGCCCTTTAGATAGGAGATGAAGATATTGACACAACATTGAGGAAATTCAACTTGATCAGTCTAAACGTTAATGAATTGTTGTTGCACATAGTGACCATATTACATAATGCAATAAGTCACGAGATCCAGGATCACGAAGTGATAGTACATGACCAGTTGGTCAAATCGTGAGAGCATATAGCATAGGAAAAATCAAGAGATAGAGCCCATGAAGACAAAACAATAAGATATCTCCATCAAGGAATTTGATGATAGACAATGACTGGAGCGGGAAGTCTCCGTTGCATGTGAATAAATTGTAGACATCACCCCACAGAGATGTTTGTAGAGGTGAAGGTATTGTGACTAGGAAAAATAATTGCCAACTTCAAGAAAGAGAATGAGGAGCTTCAAGCATGCACAGTACCAAGTACACCGCCAAAACATGTAGTAGAGTGCATGAGTAGAATAGAGGAAGCCACAACACAAATCGAGGAGTTGGAGAAAGAATCCCACTCCATCGCAGAAGCCACAAAACAATTTTGGATGAGAATCGTTCAGGATGAACAACTGCAGCAATTAGGGACACAGCTCAGTGAGGGAGAAGCGCAGCTAACAACATTGTGGGGTTCACTCAATACCATGCCCCCAATCATTTAAGTGAGCAAGGAAACCAAGTTGAAATCACTACAACAATGAGTCAACAAGGCAATGGATAGGCACCAACGCAGGACTGTTCAATTGGACCAATTCCAAGAGGATGTAGAGTAGCTGACACTTAAATCAATGGAGGGACTTGAAAACACCAAGGAGGCACAATCTAAAGTAACGCAGGTATCTAAGGAGCATCCAACAAAGGAATAGGTCGAGGAGTGTGCATCTCTAAGCGCAAAGGTCAAGGAAGATATTGAGCAGATATGGACAAAGCATGATAGCTTCAAGGCCATGCTGAGTGAACCATCTATGTCCAGCTGACGTGGCTGGAGGACGAGACATAAGTTTGTGTTGGGGTCCTGTTAGCAATGGGATCAGTTGTTTAAGGTGTGAAAAATAAGATATCAACAAGTGTAAAAGTTGACTGCGTAGGAGAAATTTACCGACATTTATGGTCAGTTTGGTCACAAGTAGTTAGAATTTTTGGTCCTAAGTAGTTAGAGAGTCGGCTTATGTGGACCATTTTGTAAAGGTGCAATCCTATAAATAGAATTAGAAGTAGATTCAATAGATCATAAGTTTAGGATTGAACTAAGGAATAATCTCTTCTGTACGTAATGTGATCTGTGAATGAATGAGTTCTGGTCTGAGGCTTTCGACCAAGGGATGTGTTGTGATCTTTGAAGCTAATATAAGAAGAATGTTGACGATGGAATTATTGTGTTTTTATATGTGTCTACAATGGTGTGATCTGTGATATTTTCCATGTCTGAATGATGTGAATTTTTTATGTGTTTATTGGGTTTATATATGTCGATGCCTTCATTAAGTGGATCTGAATTATGATTGATGCGATGTTATAAATTCTTACGACTAATGATAAGTATATCTGATAAGTACTGCATTATAAACTCATGGATCTATGAATAGCATTGTGAGAGAGTGAGACACAATGTGAAAGTCCTCTTTGTTCTCTAGAAACGTGGTTCCTGCAACCCTCCCTCAAACATCTCGGGTGAGACTGCATCTGCTTCGTAGGTGTTACTGGATAGGGTAAAACATATCTGGAACTGTGTTTAGGTAGATTGCATTGAATGGTTTTGATAGATCTATGTGGAAAACCCCTATCGACTGAAGTGTTGACACACTTACATCGACAGGGGATCACTCACTCTCGACACCCTTTGACTCACTCTCCCTAAACACTGTCCCGAACAGGTTTTATCCTGTCCAACAACACCTACGAAGCAGATGCATTCTCACTTGATATGTTTGAGGGAGGGCTACAGGAACCACATGTTCATAGTAAAGAAGAGGACTTGCGCACTTAATCTCTCAGTCACAATGCAATTCAAAGATCCAAGAGATTTTAACATATCATTTGTCCAAACTATTTATCATCATTCGCAACAAGATCTAATATTGAAACTATTCATGATTCAAATTAACTTAATAAAGATGTCGACATGTAATAACCCACTAACCATATAAAGAATTTGCATCATCATATATAAGAAAACATCATAGATTCAAACACAGATAGATCAAATCATTCATAGATCGCATCATTGCAGGTTAAAACAAAGACATATTTTTTATCAATGCTCGTCTTGTATTAGTTTCGAAGATCAAAATATATCCCATTGGTCGAAAGCCTCAAACCAAACCCATTCATCCGTAGATTACAAAACATGTCGCAACCATAATATATCACCAAAGAGGCACACTTCTTCAACGGTTTATCAATTACATTCCTAATCTTATTTATAGGCGTGCGCCTTTAAAAAAAGTTCCACATAAGTCTACTTTCTAACAAACTTGGACCAAAATTATAACTACTTACGACCAAGTTGACCATACTTGTCAGTAAATTATTCTTGCACAATCCACTTTAACATTTGTTGCTATCTCCTTTGTCGCACCTTCCACACTTGATCTGCTTGCCAACAAGCCCCCAACACAAACTTGTGGATCATACTCGAGCCACGTCAGCTAGATATAGTGTGTTCGTCCAATTGGTTCTTGAACCTGTCATGCACCATCTGAAGCTGGTCAATTTCTTCTTTGACTGTCGTGCTTAGTGTTGGGCACTCTTCATCATCTTGCTATGTTGGGTGTTCATCTGACACTTGTTCCACTTTTTTTTGTGCATCCCTTATGTGTCTAAGATCATCCATGTATTTACATGCTAGTTTTTCAACTTCCTCTTGGAATTTGTCCAGTTGCACCGTCCTTCACTGGTGTCTTTCCCTTCCTTTGTTCACTCACTTTTGTAATGTTCGTAGTTATGTGGTCCTGGACATATGTGAAATTGAGGGCATTATCTTAAGGGATCCCCGTAATTTTGTTAGTTGTGCTTCGGCTTCACTAAGCTGTGATCCTAGTTGTTGTAGTTGCTCATCTTGGACAACTTGTCCAAAATTTCATTGTCTCCTCTGCAATGGAGTTAGCTAGCTTCTCGAGCTCCTCAATCTATGTCGTTGCTACATCGATTCTACTTCTATGCTACATTATCAATTCTGGAGGTGTGCTTGGTATGGCGCATGCTTGCAGCTCTTCGTTTTCCTTCTTTAGATTGGTGACTATCTATCCTACTCACAGGAATTTCACTTCCATGAACATATTTGTTGTAATATCTAGAATATATTCACATGCATCAAATATGGCCTGCTCCAGTCACTGTCGGTCGTCAAATGCATTTTTCCTTTCAATTGTGTTTTCTTCCTGTGTGAATTTCATCTGCTCCATCTCCTCCTTTGATTGTGCTATATACTCCTGCGATTTTACTAATTGGTCATGCACAATATCCTCGCGGTCCTTGGTATCATGACTTGCTACCTTCTATAGTCTAGTTACTATGTGCATTGGTAACTCATTGATGTCAAGAGTGATCACATCAAATTAAATCAAGGTTGTATCAAGTTCTTCATCACATGTCGACAATCATTTTGGAGGAATAGAAACTATCTACACTATCTAACCTATGCTTTCTTCAACTTCCCTCTGCATCGACTCGGTCTGGGGTACCATGGTTTCTAATACATCACTAGTTAAAAACTATAGCAAATTATTTACCTGATGAAAGTACCATGTCTCATGTTGTTGGACTTGCGCCTGACTTTCACTGGTTTCGGTGTTGATGGCAGCCAATATCTGACTTACTTGATCATCTGTCATCTTCATCGAGCTTCTTGCTTCCCCTTGCTCAAATATTCTCTTTGTTCTCCCTTCTTCTAGTTGTATTTCTAGCTCTGAATCCATTAGATTGGCTAATGAATCTGTTTATGACTCTTCTTCGAAACCTTTGGCTTGTTCTTTCTCTTATTCCGCTAGAATAATGGGTGGTGGCCCTGCCTCAATATTTGACAGCTCATCGATACCGACCAGAACCTTCCATTCTACCATTCATTCATCAACGAGGGAATATAACTCTTAATCTATTAATTTGTATGTCATTGTCAGCCTTTGGTGGTCCACATCCCACCTTGCCTGAATGTGTATTGCATGTGGCCCCATTGAGAACTGTTCCACTCATATGCACTTTGTCGTAGCCTCCTTAGTGAGGCACAGAACCTTTCCTATTGCGTCTTGAATTCCACCATAATTTAAGTAAAATTGTATGTTGCGGTTAATTTTACACTCCTTAACATCAAGCACCCATAATTTCTAGTACCATGCTCCCTTGCATGTTCTGAATTCCTCAACGTCCATCCCCTAGTATAACTTGTGTTCCATCCAATCCACAAGCGGAATTAATATCAAAATCCATGAATATGTAAAGGGTCTCTTCCCCTCCTATGCCATCATGGTGTCTTCCGTTAGTTGGTTCAACAACAACAAGGACCAGTTCATCTAAACCCCCTCTTTGCACTTCTCCGTGCACGCAAGAACCCCCGACGTGCATTGGTTGGGTTTGTTATTTCGCATAATTTTTACAACGAGTAGCTTGGATGCGACTCAGATGACCTTGGCATTGATAGTCCTAATGATATATGCCCTCTTGTCCCAAATAATGTCGTACTTCTTTTTGAGCTTTGCAGGAAACCTTTTGTCATTATCTTTGTCATGGAAATACTGTCATGGATTACCCACTGCCTTTGGCAGTCTAATGATATGGGAAATTAGGTTGAATGTAACCGACACCTTGGTATCCAACCAAAGGAATCCACCATGGAAGCATGATAATAGTTTCTTTACACATGTGTTCACTTCTACCAAATGACCAAAATGTGGCATATGGGTAATTGCCAACAATCCCGACTGCTGCAAACCCAAAGCCCATTTTTCTAGTACTCTAGTTACTAGACCTCCTTCTCCTTATGGTTGCATCTCATAGGGCTCTGCGTTACATTGTGTATAGGCCATAATTTCAATATCGCTATATGCCAACTTCTGCAAATATGGAACGATATTCATGGTGACATGCACACACTTCAGTGTCATCGACATCTTAATGCTGCAACATTGATTCTTTGAGATTCGAATCGGTGGTGCGCCTACCTTTCGTAGTGGTACATATCCTGGAATGTCGTCAACTATCATCCCTTTTCGTGCAATAGATTTCACTCCTCCTATCAATGATGGGTCGACCTCTGCCTCTACCTCTGCTGCCCTAGTTGCACTCCGAGTCGACTTGATCCTTTTATGTGGAGATTTGGGGTGATTTGTGCCCCTCTTTTTATTTGTCATCCGCGTTAATATTTCCTGGGGTTTTGGTGACTCTTCTACAATTGGTGCACTTGGTGGCAATGAGCCACTACCACTCGAACTTATCTATGCCATCACTATTAATCTCTCTCTCTCTCTCATGCTCTTCAGTGCTCTCTTACACTTGCCTTTGCGCTCACGTGTGCTCTCAATCATTACAATGGTTCAAAACAACCTTCCCCTATCGATTCTTATAACCTTGAGAGCGCTTGTGTGAATCATTTTGATCATTATGGCCAAATCCATCAATGATCAACCAAATCCATCATCGATTCTACAAATCCAATGGTTCAATTCCTCATAAATACGCATCTCGTCCACTTGCATTGTTGCACGTTGGTTTTAATTGCTGTATTTATTCTTCAATTTGATTGCATCGCCATTCGCTTGATGTCACTGATTTCCATTCCTACTATGGTTTACGCTTCTGTTCCTTTATGTCGACTTTTTTTGCTGTGATTTCTTACTCCTTGACTTATTTTTCACATCATCACCTTTTTTTTACTGTGCAGCTTTTTAGGCATGGTGTCACACCTAGCTATCCCAATAGGGTTTTAGCCAGCTTCCATTCACTATATTTGGAAGCAATGTGCCATCTAACTGCTACAATTACACTGCACCTCCATCGGTGATGAAATGAATCACATACAGTCCTAACCAATGTATTTGTAGCCTACCTAGGTGCATTGTGAACTTGTTTCCATGTAAGAGAGCCATATATCCATGCTAGAAGTACTTCTCTTTAATATGACGGTCATTCCATGCTTTCTGTCAATCCTTTTCCACCTGTTGGTGAAAACCTGTGATGAATTGATCTTCTTCAAGCTGTAACAAGTGTGTCTATTCCTATCACTGCGGCTATGTGCAGGATGGGAACAATGTAATCCATCGGCATGAATGCTTCTTGGCCATAGAACAACTTGAATGGTGTTTTCCCTGTCAACCATTTGCATGTAATTTGGTAGGCCCATAATATCATAGGAATTTTTAAATCCCAATCATCTTGATTCGAATTGCAGACCTTGGTCAGCACATGTTCTAAACTTTGTTAAATGATTCAATGGTTCCATTCGCCTGTGGGTGATATGGAGTGCTCGTCTTATGTTGGATTTGACATTCCTCTATCATTATGCTAATTATGCGATTAATAAAGTGGCTCTCTTGGTCTCTCATCAATATTTTAGGACAACCAAACTGAGTGACTATGTTGTCGAAGAGGAATCTGGCTGCTTTTGCAGCTGTACAATCCATCACTGGGGCTGCTTCTCATGTCAAATAGTCTGTCTTCACGATGATATATCGCACACCTGTCTGTTTTCATGGAGGATTGATGGGTCCCACAAAATCCACTACCCATTTATCAAATGGTTGTAGCGTCACCTAGGGTACTAATGGCATCTCATCGCATAGTTATGGCTTCCCCGTCAATTGACACATGTCACAACTTTTCACATAGTATGCAACATCACTATGCATTGTCGGCCACCATAAGCCAACTCGGAGTATATTTCTGGTAGTTGCACATCCTCCATAATGTCCTCCTGTGATTCCAACATGTGCCTCGTCCAATATTATTTCTTTCTCATGCGGTATAACATACCGACATAGAATTTCATCTGGCCCTGTTTTATACAATTGTCCTCTAATTAGATGAAAATCCACAACTTTGACGACCAGTTTCTTCTTCTCACTAGTGGTAAAATCCTCTGGTGCATTTCCTATCGTTAAGAATCAGATAATTCCTTATCCTATTTTGATTCCATTTCTTTGTTGCGGTTTCTATCTTAAATTCATTTAGTTTCATGTATATAGCCTCTTATTTTGTCTCCTAGTTATTTTTCTTCCTCCTCCCCTCCTTGGATATGATTCTGATTTGTTGTTTCATTAGTGTATATTGTATCCTTCATTATTAATTTCTCTCTAGTTTCATTATGATCTTGATTTTCTTCTTTATTTATTCCTTGAGATTGGTTTTATATCCCTCCTTCTCCATCTTCTCATGGTTATTCACCCAATGATTTAATTTAATGAAGCAAGGAACTTGGTTGGGGTTTCTTAGTGGAACCACCTTCCCTTTCCTCTAAACTACTACACAACCATCATAGTTCATATTTCCATTCTCCTCCACTGGCACATGTTTAACATTAAGTGGGTTGTCCCGTAGTTAATGGAAATGCTAATTCCATTTTCTATTAGTGAAAGGGGATATTCTCACAGTGTAGATATTGGACCCATCTATTGTCCATATAGTCTAGATTTTGGATCATGACTTGAGAAATTCATTTCCTTCAAAGGTACATTTTTGAACTTTAATTTGAACTTCTAGAATCCCTCATCCTAAATGTCACTCTACTACTTCTTGTTAATGGTGGTCATCCCCTTCATCTCAATGGTTTATTTCCTCCTTTTCCTTTTCTCCCAAGGTATTGAGTATTCTAAAGGATTTTCTTGAGAGTTATTCTTTAATTCTAGATATAGGTATCATATTAATTGGCAAGGCCACCCCTCAATGAAGGAAAAAATTGGATTCAACCTAAGTCTATCTATAATTCTATATCACCCTATTGAGTTTTTCCTTGATCCTTCTATACATATACAATAAGTAAACATTCTTTCCTCCCTACATACCTAGGTCATCATTGATCATATTCAATGGTTCCCTACCATATACAAAACTCAATCCAAGAATGTATATGTCAAATTTTTGGTACCACATCCTAGGCGATTGTTTCAAACCAGAAAGGGACTTCTTTAGCTTATAGACCATATATTTCATTTGTTTCTATGTAAAACCTTCTATCTTTTTCATGTAGATTTCTTATCCAATACTTCATATCCATCTACTATACTCTACTCTACACATCTACTCTACTCTACTCTACTCTACTCAAATCTACTCTTCACATCCATCTACTCTACTTCACAATCAAAATAAATAAATAAACAGTAAACAAAAAAAATCTAATAGAAGTTCTTTTTAGCAACAAGGGAAAAGGTTCTACAAAAATCAATTCCCTCTACTTCTGAATATCCCTTTGATACTAAATGGGATTCGTACTTCTACACTATACCTTCCACATTCAGCTTCTTCTTAATTAACCATTTTCTATGAATGGTTTTTCTTCTAGATGGAAACTCAACTAGATTCCAAGCTTCATTTTTATCCAAGGAATCAATTTGTTCAACCATGGCCTTCTTCCAGGTTTTACTATCCTTTGAGTATATTGCTTCCTTAACAATTATAGGATCATCATTAATTGGTAAAGAAAAACAATAACAAAAATCAAGTAGGTAATGTTGTTGGAGCAGTAATACATCCTTAGTACATAGTTTAGACCTTAGGCTAACTTCATTTTCCTAAATTGCAATGATGTTCTATGGTTTAGACTTAGGAGAGTTAATTCAACAATATATCTGGTTATTTTGGCCTATTCACACCTACAACAGCGCCCTAGTTGGTCAACCTAGCCCATGTGCGCCCTCATTAAGGCATTGTGGTGCTACCTCCTTGATTTGGGGTATCCAAGTTTGACCAAGTGCGCTAGTGGTGTATTTGGCCTATTTTGGCTCTCCTAGGAGCACTTATTTCCACCTAGAGCCTCCCACTCACCTCTATCTTCTCAACCATGCATGACTTGGATTATTTAATGCCCCAGCACACTTCACCAATGTTCACACCTTGGTTCGTGACTATTTGGACTAATTTGGGTCTCCATTGGTCCACCTAGGGGGGATTGAGGTCAAATCTCACCATGACACATGTACCACTCCAATTGGCTTCCAAAGCCTCACAAATTTGTCCAATGTACTACAAATATGTATCATACACATCTTCAAGGTGTTGTGTAATGTAATGGTTAGATATTAGCACCTTTCACATGTGTTAATGAAGCTATTTCAATCTCTTTGTTTTTCACTTGCATGTTTTGTCAAACAATTTGATGGTGAAATTGTTCTAGCTCCTAGATATACTTGCGAAGCAATTTATCACATGGTATCTGAGCTAGATGGAGCTGCAACAAATCATGTGAGTTTGAGTTGTTGTTTAGGGCATATTTCCATTTTATGTGAGTGTTTTTCATTGCAGGTTTTTACAACAATTTCATGGATTCGAAAGTTGTTCCTCTCCTTTACCCATTTAACTATTCTGAATGGAAGTTGAATATGTGTGCATATCTCAAGAGGCAATGTCTCTATGATGTGTCCATTAGTGTTGTGAGAGAACCAGAGTCATGTTAAGAGAAGGATGTTTGGCTTAATGACAATGATAGATCCTATGGAAATATGTGTCTAGTTATACCTCCTACAATGCGCTACCTCCTTGATTCTGCTGATTACCCAATCGAGATTTGGAGAAATATAGATAAAGATCTTGGCATGCAGCAAGAAGATGTGATTTATAAGGAGAGAAAGCAAATGGGCACCTCCTTATGTGTTCTTTCTCCTATGATATCGGCCTCATGCATTTCTCAAGAAGCTATTTGAAATGAAGAAGAAGAAGTAGCCAAAGATTCAGCAAATGACCCAACTCAAGTTTCTTCCTCTGTGGCTTCTTCTCCTTGTCAAGAAGCTATGTTTCATGAAGATAGCATACATGTTGATTCCATCACTACTACTGAATATTTATCTATCCATTCCACACCCTTCTCATCTATGTCTTCTGTTATGAATGGTGAATAGGTATTGTTAGTTGATGTTCATAGCGATCTCTAGAAGATGGGTTTTATTCACATGGTATTATTGGTTCAAAATATGGAGAGGCCTGGATGTCAAGTGAATATCTCTCATTACTTCACACTAGAATTCCCATGTATTCCTCCACCATCACTAGTAGATTTCCTTCAATCTCATATGAAGATGGAGAAGCCTTTGCCATCAAAACGGCACATTTAGGACTCTTGTTCCACATTCTTGCAGCTGATTACAACCTTTATTAGAAATTTATGCTTCAAGATCCTTATGACTTGCTTGGGGTCACCTATTCTCAAGCATTTTTAGTCTCTTTCAGGCATAGAATCCTGTTTGGTTCGAAGTTCAAGTCTGAAGAGCACCATTCACTCTCCCATCAGTGCATTTCAGTTGTTCTACATGGTCTAAGGATTCATCATGCAGCTATTCCTGATTTGGTTGAGCACATTCCACTTCTTCCCAAGAAGAAGATTCCTCCAGACATTTTCATTTAGTTTGGATTATATGCATATTTTGTTTCTATGTCATAATCCATTTTTTAGAGGAATTTTTGTCCCATGAGGTTTTCCTCCTTACCTATGTTACATGGATCAATAAAATTTGTAAAAGTTGACTCGTGCCTTAGTTTCCAAGGCCTCAAAATCATGAGAAGTACTAAGTCTAGATTAAGGGGAGGTGTTGGACCAGTAATACATCCTTAGTACATAGTTTAGACTTTAGGATAACTTCATTTTCCTAAATTGGAATGATGTCCTATGGTTTAGAGTTAGGAGAGTTAATTCAACAATATATTTGGTTATTTTGGCTTGTTTACACCTACAACAATGCCCTAGTTGGTCAACCCATCCCATGTGTACCCTCATTAATGGATTGAGGAGCTACCTCCTTGATTTGGGCGATCCAGGTTTGACCAAGTGCGCTAGTGGTGCATTTGTCCTAATTTGGCTCTCCTAGGAGCATTTATTGCCACCTAGAGCCTCCCACTCACCTCTATCTTCTCACCCACGCATGACTTTGATTCTTTAATGGTCATCACACTTCACCAACATTCACACCTTGGTTCGTGAATGTTTGGGCTGAGTTGGGTCTCCATTGGTCCACCTAGGGGGGATTAAGGTCAAATCTCACCATGACACATGTACCACTCCAATTGGCTTCCATATCCTCAAAAAAATTTCCAATGTACTACAAATATGTATCATACACATATTCAAGGTTTGTTGTAATGTAATGGTTATATATTAGCACCTTTCGCATGTGTTATTCAAGCTATTTTAGTCTCTTTATTTTTCACTTGCATGTTTTGTCAAACACTTTGATGGTGAAATTGGTCTAGCTCCTAGATCTACTTGAGAAGGAATTTCTCACAAATGCATTTCTTGTTTCCTTCTTTCTCAAGATTATCTCCTCAAATATGGAGTATGAGGTTATTATTCTTATTATTCATGTTCTTCTATTGAGCCGAATTTTTAATCTTTCAACTCAAACTCTATTTTTTCTAGTTCCTTTTCCCTTGGTTCAACTTCATGTTTGGGAACACCTTTAACCTATCTAAAAACAACATCTCAATTGTAAACAATCTTCTTAGTAATTGAGTTTCAAAGTTTAAACCCTTTCACACCATCTTTATAACCAATAAAGATATATTTTTCAGCTTTATTATCCAACATACTCCTTTTTTCCTTTGGAACATGTACATAAGCATCACGCCCAAAAAAATTCAAATTTTTAGGAGAGGTTTTCTTACCAATCCATACCTCATGTCGAGTTTTGTCAACCAATGTCATGGATGATCGATTTACTAAGTAACATATAGTATCCACTTCCTCTACCCATAATTCATGTCCTAACCTAGCACCATTGAGCATGCTCCTTACCTTTTTCATTAATGTCATATTCATTATTTATGCAACTCCATTCAATTGAGCCATTGGAGTAGTATTTTGACTTGTTATTTCGCATTTCTTATAGACTTCCTTGAATTCATTTCCATGGAACTCTTGTCAAAACCCCAAATTTTCCGAAAAATTTAAAATTTTTAAATTACATGATATTAATATAAAAGCAGTTAACTAATCATTTAATTAGTTAAAGGTTATCAGCTTATTATTAGAATTCATCTGTTATTTGCATAGCGTGATTGTACAAATCTTTACAGTTTACTGACTTGTTTCTTTTTGCGAACAAAAGGTGGGGCTATCATGAAAAACTGGGCTTACTTAGCTTTCGAGCTAATGCAGAAAGTTCCTTCTGTCCTTACAGATTACAGGTAAGAAGATTGGCTGCTGCAAGTAAAAAAAATAAATTCTAAAGTCTTTATGTACAAGTTTGTTTGCAAATCAAAGTTCAGTAAGACATTAGTGGCTAAGCACATATCAATGCTTTCTAAGGTAAAATTCATTATCTGTTCTTCATTCTAGTAGAGGTAGAATTATAGTTCTTAAGATTTCTGAACTATCTGATATCTATCATAGTTGTCAGTATCAAAGATCTTTAAATAAGATTGTTTACAATTAGAGAACGAAAATCAAAAGTTTATGTATAAGAAAAATACAATTACTCTTACTTCATAAAGTGTATGAATAAGGGGTTTACAATTTACTGCTTCTAAAATTCAAACTATCCACTGATTCAACACTTACTAAAGCTTATCTTAGGTCTGATGGATCACCTACCGTAAACTGGTTATTATTTTAGTCATAAAAGTATGTACAACATAAAGGCTTCAAGGTCTAACCATTACGCTAATAAACTTTCTCTTAAATGGCTTCACCTTCATATGTGTTAAATCCTAAGTTAAGGACATTTATTCTAGCTGATGCATTCATCAAAATATTTAGTTGCTATTTCCTCTTGTAAGCATTTATCAAACTTAGATGAATATGGCAAGACCATAAAGGTTAACATTATAAACACAATAGTTACTATGGTTGAATTCTACAACCTCCTTAAAGTCCATTAGTATATTTTATAATTATAATATGAGTTTTTGTGGAATACTTGTATAAATAATATTCTTACTTGAACATATGTATTATATTTTCCTCCTATAAACATGTTACAAACTTACTCTATTAAGACTGTAAGGTGTTAGATGACTAGTAGTCATTCACCCGGATGAACAGGTCATAAACAAGTCCATGACATTTTAAGTTTATAATCTTGCTCTAAAGATAACTCTTAAAATATTTACCTTAGACATTTTTAAGTTTGTATACAAGATGATGTTATGCACCTCCCGCTCTAGAAATAATATGCTCTTGATCTAATGTTAATAAGTAAGAAGAATCATATTACAAAGTTCTAGATTACAAGTCAAATATATCCACGTTGAATATAGGGTTATATCCCGATTGCATTGCATGGGTAATAATATAACATAACGTACTGAAATGAATCGCATCGTGATAAATTCCAAGGTATAGTTTTATGTGTTAATGAAACTCTTGTTATTATTTTCCAATAATAAGTTGACTTCCGCTGGGATTATAGTGTAACCTTTGAGATAGCCAATGATTGTCAACAAGAGTTCCTCGTGATTCTGCTCATCCAAACTATGGAGAGATTACCCTGTTAAATTTGAGCATATAAATCTGTAGACAAACACACAACTCACAAAGAAGATCTCACAATTTACTCAGCCATTGAAGAATGAAACAGTGCAAAAGGCTTGCAGCTGTGAATGCTTTCATTAATCAAAAAAGTAATCCAGATAATAATTACAATGATGTAAAATGGCTTTAATAGCCACAAGCAATTCGAATCCACATGAGGAAGTTTGAATTGATGACTCTACTTGACTGTAGGTAACCAAGACTTGTCTAAATCACAATTGGAGTTCTAAAACACAACTAACTATTACATTTAGTATTAAATAATGGTTAAATAACTGTGGTAGGTGAGAAAAGCGCCCCACATGTGTGCAATTAATTAAACCATTATTTAACTGAATGTAGAGAGCTAGAACTGATTGTAACTGACTCCTAACTTGGCTTGACTAGTCATCAACTGAAGTTAACTGACCTTGGTTGGTTTTGGCACTCCCAGTTGCTTCCTAAATTGTAGGGATTGATCTAGGAGACTCCTAAACTTATGCAATCAAGTGCAATAAGTGGCAGTGAGCCTCAATTAGTGTTCCCCACACTTTGGTAACTGAAACATGTGCCCCAATTAGGTTAAGTTTAACCAATGGTGCTAATGACTATAAATATACTGGATGGACTCCCGATTTAGACATGACTCCCGATTTAGACATATGAGCAAATTTGGACAAGGGAGGATTAATAATCCTAACACCCCCCCTGAATGCTAACTTGGAAAAACTGTGGGCCCTGGTAACTAAGACCATAGGTCACCCATTACATCAAGTAAAGTAAAGTAACTGCTCAAAAATAAGGTGCTTGGGGAAAAACCACATGGGAAAAAAACCCCCCCTTCTAATTAAGCAGGTAGAATCAGGATCAATTTGGTTCTTCTGTGCACAGGTATCCTGGGGCCTAGCATGTGAACCTCTCCATCATTATTTCTGGAGGAATCTTCCTCTTTGGAAGAAGAATTATATGCTTAACTAAATCAGAAATATAGACAGCTGCCGGATGAAGACTGGACCCATGTAGAGCAACTGAAGTCAACTGAAAAGTGAGGAACGGTTCTTGAGA
>LPNX010054112.1:587694-646528 GCA_001517045.1 Pseudotsuga menziesii
ACCCACCATGAGTGAATTATCTGCATGGCGACGTGGCTTCATGTGAGCCAAGCATCATGGAATTTAAAAGAATCATTTCTAAACCTAGCTCATTGTCTACCCTCGCCTTCGGGCACTTGTCCATCCTCTGCGAATAAGCTGGCCGTTATGTCACCTGTGTAGTGCTGTAGTTGCCTTCGACTTATTCCTCTCTGGTTCACTTGTGCAAATGCACCAAAGTGGAGGTCGTTTCTTAGTGTTTCTCTACGCCATGATTTACTCATTATCCTTTTAGTTTTCTCTACCTCAACAGCTTAAACTCCAAACCCTCGACTATATCAGTCTTCACCATTTTCCTTCAGTTTACTACTACGAAAGTGGTTCCTTCTTTCAGAGTATCGTGGCTAGAGTTGCACTGTAAACTGTGTGTTATTTGTAAAAGAAATAACATCACGGATTAGGTTTTTACCCTATTCACCGAATAGCTGGGGTTTCTCTGCTGTCAGTGGTTGAGGAAGTATTGTGACGTCGCCTCCTTTTTGCAACTGCACGATAAACCTCTTGCTCGTGCTGTCACTGGTTGCTGCAATGTTGGTTAATTACTTTTAGATGCTGAGGTAAAATATTATTCATTTCTTTTAATGATAAGCTCATTTTCTTGTTTATAAAACTTCTTTCCTTTAAAATAAATCTAACAGTTGGACGTATAATGATATAATGATTTCTGCATGTACGACTTGCCCCTCTTCTCTGTCTGCACAGTGGGTGCGAGGTTGAAGTGATAAGAGGCCACGGTAAGCCTTGGTTCTTCCATGGATATTCCACCTTGTGCAAAACCTTATGGGGTAATGAGGGATTGGTCGTTGCGGCCTATCAAACCCTCATGGACTTTAGGTGTTTTGGTTTATTACTTCGTTGTTTCTTAGTTTTGATAAGACCCCAGCTTCTGCAGGGCTCTCCGGCTTCGACCGTGAGTGTAAATTTTGTTTTTGTATAAATTACTATGTGTAAAGTGAAAGAACAGGTTGTAATCCTCCTTATGTAATTTATTAGTACGGCTGTGAGTTAATATTACTGAACTGGGTTTTTATAGTAATTATTTTTGTACATTTTGAAGGAATAGGGTGTTTACCCTAATTTTGACCGTGAAGAAAATAACTCCGTTCTTTTTAAAATTTATTGTGAAGTTAAACTATGCTTCTAAAATGTAAGGGTTATTAGATTTTTCCTGTATTATTAAGTTAAGCTCGATATAGGAGCATCCTGCAATTCTGTTATTTAATTCCTGCGCATAATGCATTTGAGGTTTACTGTTATTTAAGGTTTCTGTATCTGGTTTATAATTTGACTTTCTTATTAATGAAAATCTGTAATATATCGATGTATAGTTAATACCCTTTACTGTTATAGGGTTTTTATGTCTTTCTTTCTATCATAATCTTTAAGTGCAGTCATTATACTTGTAGTTTGGACAGTATAACTAGTCCTGGGTTGTACTTACAATATTAAGAACACTACTGGATATTTTAACAGTAATAATATTACTACAATGCGTAATATAAAAGTATATTATTACTAATATAATAACAATGTAATAATAATATTATCCTACTGAGATTTCTAAAGCCTCTCTGTTAATATCCTTAGTTTATCTTATATGCATATCGAAAGATAGTACTTTGTTATTTATTCTTGTGTAACTTATGCTAGACTATCTATGTTCTTTTGTAATTAGTTTGTTTTATTAATTACGATATTTATTTATATATCAAGAGTTAAAGTAACTCTATCTAGAGTCTATCTTATAAGCAAAGATAATAACATTCATTCATATGAAAAGAATAACAACTCTGGAAACTGTTCGAGCTCAGTCCAGATTAAAAGAAAGAAAATAATGAAATGATTTCATCACCAAACATACATAGAATCTAAACCAGATTGGTTTGATAGTAGGATTAAATTAATATAAAACTGCTCCTACCTTCAGTTTATTATTCAACAAATAATAGGGAAGTTATTCTATTATGGAAGAAAGAAACTGTAAGGTATATCAGTAGATATATCTAGTCTAGTCCTACTCTTTAGTTTGTTCTACACAATATTAAAATTACTGGAAATAAAATACTGTACAAGGAAAAGTATTTTTAACTATAAACTCCTACAATTGTCAGTAAAACATCTTTTCTGAAAATATGTAAGGAAACCAGTTACTATTCTGCAATCTCATCATGCTATCCTGGTTTAATTTTTACCTCTGTGCTGGAGTATGGTCTGGTAAAACCCAGATGAGGAAAAACACATTGGGTCTTTATTTTTCATCAAAAGATTCTATTACTGCTAAACTAAAACATTTACATCACTAAACCAGCTAAATCTTATTTCATAATCTACCAACATAATATTCAACCATTCACAATTCTTAAAACAAAGATAGTTAAGTGACAGAACCTGCTTAAGCTTTGGACAACAACAGCAATGGGAGGCCGTTCCTCCCTACCAATTCCTGGAGAGCGCTCAAACAGCGACTCCTCAGCACCCCCGAGCTTGCTCTGGTCTCCCTGGATGGAACTAGGTGCAGCAATAGTCAAATACCAGTCTTCAAACTCAGTATTAATCCAAAACTTATCAGTAAGTTCTCCCAGCTAACAAGCTGTAATAAACCAAGTTACTGCAGCAATCCTCTCAGAACATCTTCCTTACTGTTTTCCCTTTTTCCCCAAATGAATTTCCTGAATAGCATTCCACCTGAATGTTTCTTCTCTGGAAAATATCTGAACAACCTCAGTTCTATTCATTGGGTACTTTTAAAAGATTTGCCTAGGTCTTTTTGGGTTAATTGTCATTTAATGAGCCACCTACTCTGATCCCACTTTCTTGGGGGATCATGACCCCAAATATAGGGAAGTTACCACGTGCAACTTAGGAAGTGTTTGAGGATGCTACCACTTGTCTTTTGCCCTCCACCTAGTTCCATCCACCAGTTTGACCAGTAACCTCTTTTTAACAGCTCTCCCATGTTGTTGTCTCCACAATTTATTTATTAATAATAAAATATTCGGAATTACATTCCACTTCTGTTGACTCTGCTGAGTCATCAGTTCCTACTTAGCATTAAATATAACATAATGTCTCAGGAATATAATAAAAACAATTAACATTATTTTACAAAATTGGGGTATGTGACAACTCTATACCATTGTCTATCCTCAACACCTTTATTTTCTTCTCTTTGTGATTCTCTACAAGAACCTTAAATTATTTAAATTTATCAAATAGCTCATTTTTCTATCGAAGGAAATAAATCCATGTTTTCCTTGACAAATAATTTATAAATGAAACATACGACACAAATTAATGATGGAATAGGCACATGCCAAAACATGTCGCTATATATTAACTCTAAAATCCCCTTTGCTCTTGAAATTCCAAATGTAAATCTTACATGATTATGTTTTACATGTATGTAATGTTCACATAAAATTAAATATAGGTGCAATCTGACATACCTTCAACCACACTTCTACCATGTAATGGTTGAAGTCCCTTCTCTCCAATATGCCCCAATATTTGATGCCACAACATTTCCTTTTCTCCAGAGATAGTAGGGGTTATGTCTTATTTATTTCCACCCTCGAGAACTGTAATAGTATTCCAACCAATAGTGATAGTGCCTCCAAATAGATTGTATAGAGTTCCATTATGAACTTTCATCATCAATATCGTTGATCCTTAAACCATTTTCCATGTTTCTTTTGAAAAACCATTGTTTACACATGCACCATCCATCATATTGATGGATATCGGGTTTCTAGCCAGCTCTAGAATGTGAAAAACCCCAAAGATAGTTCTAATCCTCCCATCCTTTAGCAACAACTTAACTCTTCCAAATCCTAATATTATGGTCATTAAGTCACATCCTGTTAGGACGTGAGCCTAAACGGTCATAAATTTTGGTAACTCCGCGGTTTTTGTGGAAGCTTGTAAGTGGAGTTGCGACACAAAATAGTCTTAGGGGTGTCAGGGTTGAGTCAAAACCCTCTTTTTGTAATTGTCCATAAATTTCGGGTATAAGCCCATGATTTTGTAATAGTGCACTATATAAATAGGCACTCATGTAAAGATGTCAAGGGTATCTAATGACATGAGGATCAAATGATGCGAAGTTGACATCTGTTTTTGGGTTTTAAGGTCAAGTCCCAGCTGTGTGCGCAGAGGGTTTTTGTAAGAAAGGAACTGCAGCTGAGTGTGCAGTTAGACTGGAAGGACGAATCTGTAGCTGAGTGTGTAGATCAGAACTGTTGTTTTGTAGAGAGTTGAATAAAAGAGCAGTTGTGTGGACGTAGCCCCTACACTGGGGGTGAACCACGTTAAATCTTGTGTTGTGGTTCTTTTGTGCTATTTTTGTTATGTTCTTTTATGCGTTGATAAGTAGATAAATGATAAATTAAGATAACTGCTAAATATTAACTTCGCTATGAATTCCCAGTTAAGGGTTAAGCAAGAAATTGTTTGTTTATCTAACTGCGAAGCTATATAAGTGCATGTCGAAGCTCTGTTTTGTATAGATACTGTTGTTAAGACTAAAGGTACAGTAATATCCCTCTTCTGCTTGTAGAAACCTGGTTCTGTGGCACCCCATAGCTATTTCAGGTGAGACTGCAACCTGTTCACAGGTTGTTGCCGAAAGGGCCAACAATGTGGGTCTTTTTGTTGGTGCAAAGTTAAAGTATAAACCCTGGGTCTGCCCCACAGCCCAACAAATTGGTTCCGTTTCTGGTTGAACTCAGTATCTGCTCAAGAGGGGTTTACGTCATACCTAGAGGGTTATGTTATGGAGACCCTCAGTGAAAGAAATCAGTGACTGGATTGAAGAGACCTATTTGAAATTTGCAGGAAAAAGAAAATAAGGATCCTCGTCGTAGCTCAGACGGGGTTTTGCAAAGGTACGTCTTTTCTGATATTTATGAAATATTCTTTGGTAGTGTCCACATAGAATTGCACCAGTGGTTATCTAGGTTGACAGAGAGAAGGACGAACTTCCAAGAAGGTCAGTTTCCTGAGTGGACCCCCACAATAATTAACATATTGAAACGAGTGAACAATGCGGTGTCTCGAGCTATTGATTTCTGGACAACGCGAACCTTTGAAGAATTTGTGACAGAGTTTGCCATCGACACAAGTACCTCTTTTAGCGAAGCTGAAAGACATTTTTTCAAGGGACCAAGGGGTAAGTACTTGAATTCATTTAGTTTGAGAATTAAAATGCTCTTGGCTGAAAAAGGCATATTGCTTATAGAATCAGATTGCTAGATCTAGTGTTACTAACCTATATTTGGAAGTGAAAATGACTTCGACGAGCAAAGTGGTTTGCTGCGAAGTGGTAAAAGATATAAGAGACATCTTGAATCCTATACCCTAGGTCAGAATACTGAGTATACCCCGTTAAGTCCAGAAGACTCTGAGTCCAAAGAAACCTCTTCTGTTAGAAACCCTCCTTCAACCGCGCAGCGAAGATCTGTTAACCCCGAGACCCCGTCGCAGTCTAAAAGTAACCCTAACCCAAGTATTCTTGTCATAGGTCAGTCTACTCTAGTAAGTCCCACCCCTCCTACTACCAATCCCCCTCCCTCCCCCCTAGATCCACTATGGCCCATATGGCAGATGATATCAAGCTCCCAGTGTTCAAAGGAACTGGATCAGAGGATCTAGAACAGTTTTGGTTTTTATGTGAAGCTGTTTGGACTACTAAGAACATCATGGATCAAGATATAAGAAGAGAATAGTTGGTCACTTATTTTAGAGACCGAGCTTTGACCTGGTTCATGAAGTTCTCCAACACTCAGAACCATGTCCTGGCTGATATCAAGACAACAATGATTACAGAGTTCAAAAAACCTAAATCAGAGTCACAGTGTATAACGGAGTTAAAAGAAATTCAGCAGAGACGAGGAGAATCGGTTTGGGACTTTGATCAGAGGTTCAAAGTTCTACTAGATCAAGTTAGCTTCAATATTGGACCAGAACAACATAAGGAATGGTTCATTACAGCATTGTTACCTCATATTAGAACTCCACTCATGCAACAGAAGGTTGCTGATCAGCAAGAGGCTTTGGAGATTGCCATGAAGCTCGAAACAGCTCTCGTCGAAGATAATTCTGGTATAGCCCAAATACAAGCGCAGTTGGCAGAGATGGCTTTGGAGCTTCGCAACATGAAGAAGGGGAAATCTATTCACAAAGAGGTTTGGTGTACGCAATGTAGGACAGAAGGGCATGACAAGGAACAATGTCCTGCACTAAGAAATTACCTGAATATTGGTGCGCCAAATCCATTCAACCCTAGTGTTCTATATTGTGAGCTCTGTAGGACAACTGGCCAGCATCGACCTGAAGATTGTTATCTGCTACAAAGATATGTGCAAGTACCCAAGAACCCCTATTGTAAGTTCTGTAAGTCAGTTGGACACAATGAGGATGAATGTCGCAGCTTTGACCTCATGAGAGAACAAACTTATGATGCTTATCGGGTACAAAACGATGGACAAGGAAATGATGGATATGGTTACCATGGTAGCACAGCAGTTCGAGGTACTTTTGGAGGTCGTGGTTGTGGTGGCATGCCTGGAAGAGGTCGAGGCCAGGTTGTGTGCTATAATTGCAATCAAGCACGACATCTAGCTAGAGACTGTCGGAACCCCACTACAACATGTTGATATTGCAGAGCAGTAGATCATGTTATTGAACAATGCCCATAGCTGATCACCAAGATACAAGAAAGAAATAGCGCTCCTATTCAGAATATTTAGATGATTACTGTAGAGCAAAGACCTGTCCCATCCATTAACGTTGTTACCAGGAGTGCAGCTACGATGCAAGTACAGACTAAGGAAAAACATCCTAACGAGGCTTGGGTTCGTAAGACCCTAGAGAAAATTCCAACCTTCGATGTAGGAAGAGGAAAGGAAACATTTATGGAAGCCAAAAAAGAATTTTCTGATCTGAGCACACCGATAGCACCTGCGCAACAGCAACAACAGCAGTGACAATCTCAAGAAGCTTCAACGGATAAAGTAAGTACACTGTCATCATTTTTGCAGAGTTGTATGAAGCTCTTAAGGAATCAGAATGCTTTGAATGAGCTACAGAAAGTCATTGCTTCTTGCAAACCTCAGCGAAGCTCTGATAAAGAAAAAACTATTAATAGAGTTAGAAGAACTGGAAGAGAAATGAGATTGCATGCTCAGGTAGGAGAGTATGATATGACTGACATCATTTTAGAATTGGGATCAGAAGTAAATGTCTTAACTAAGCAGACATGGGAACAAATGGGAAAACCTACCCTGGAATGGTCCCCTATACAGTTGATATTAGCCAGTCAGCAGAATATTGTGCCCCTAGGAAGATTCCCTAGTGTCCCAGTAAACATTGATGGAGTCAGTACCTTAGCAGATTTCGAGGTCATTGAGATAATTGATGATAGCAATCCCTATCCAGCATTACTAGGCATTGAATGGGCAATAGAGAATTCTGCAGTAATCAACCTTAAGAACAGGCAGATGGCTTTTGAAGGGAAAGGCTTAAGAGTCATAGTACCCTTGGACCCTTCTCAAGGAGAAAGGTACACAGAGCCAGTTAGAGAGGAAGATCAAGATGTTTTGGATCATATCTACAACATCATAGCTAAGGAAGAAGACTATGTTAACCCTACTCTTGAAGGTATAATGGATTGGAAGTGTGACAGTTCTTGCATGACTGATTCAGATGAAGGCTTAGAGAATTGGCAGAATAGACTTCATGAACTACATGGACATAGATGTGTAAGAATTACCAAGTCTCTCAGATGGCTTGGTTCACAGACAAGAGTCTTTCCTACCTTTGATGGCTTCACAGACCCAGAAGATTTTATTTTGCAATTTTCAGAGTAGGTATCAGATTCACAGAAAATGGAGACCCTAAATTCAGTATTTAGAGCCATAGCTGCTAGATGGTAGAATGGACGTCATAAAAATTACATTCATAGTTGGGAAGCTTGTCAAAGTCCCTTTGCCTGAGATTCATGGATCAACCTCAGGAGGTACGAAGCAGATTTAATGGTAAAACTAGCCCTCAGGAACATTTGGGGCAATGTTACGAAGCATGTACCTCGTGAAGAATGGGTACATAGGTTTGTGCGTACTCTGGAACCGGTAGCAAAGAACTGGTATGCGGAGGTGGAGATTAGCCATGGTACTATAAGTTGCGATACTCTTGCTGATTGTTTTGTGCTGACATTTTCTATTAATGAGGTTTGTCCTGCTTTGGATGCAGCTATTAGGTTGATCCATACTAAGGTGTTTGATGATAAAGAAATAGTTGAGTACCAACCTTATTGGAAGGCACAAGAGGCTAATGCAGTAGAATGCTATAACCTCGCAATTGACGAGGATGATGACCTGCGCAACATTAATATTCTTGAGTCAGAAGGACATTGCGAAGTACATGGGCCAGCAATTGAAGCACCTGAAGTAACTCAACCCTTGAAGACAAGGCAAGTAAACATTGGATCAAAAGAAAAACCTAAGTACACCACCATTGGAGATTATTAGGATGAAGAAATGGTGAGCAAAGTGACCCAACTTCTCCATGAGTATCAGGATCTATTTCTGACAAAGTTCTCAGAAATAAAAGGAATCATTGAGGCGGTGGAAGACATTCTGTCGTGGGTTGAAGCTCGAAGCCATGTCAAAGATGGTATCAGGAAGGGTCGAATGTCCTTATTATGGTGCAGCCAGAGTTACTACTTGTCCCGAAGAAGGAACGATCTGTCGAAGCTTAAAATATGACCATTGGAGGAAACCAAATTTGGCGGCGCCGGATGGAAAGAACCTACCGAGGCGCAGTTTGTTGATGTGCCTCCGCACATGCCTGGCGCAGAAAGGTACGCATTCCTTTGGGTGTCGCAGGACAAAGCATCCCAGCAGATGACGAACTATGCATTTGCCTTTTATATGATGAGTCTCTCATATGAGATCGTAAAAACACCTCGGCTCGGTCAGGAGCTATTTTCTCAATATGCGGGAGTGGCCAACTTCAAGGCCGACCTCCACAATGTATTCATCCAGGCCCGCGCAGATGAACAACATGCATGCTGGAAGGTGCCATATGTGGTGACACAAGAAGACATCCACGCAGTAGTTCAGCAGTGGCCAGCTGAATGGATGAAGGACACAGGGACAAAGCCCAACATTCCAATCCCTCCTGTCACCAATGTGGGCACAAGCCATAGTCAGACATAGCAGAATGACCCACTCGAAGAAAGCGAAGAACAGAGTGAGTCGTAGTAGAGTGAAGGCGACCAAGGTGGCGATGGCGGAGATGAAGAAGAAGGAGAAGATTCGGTCAAAACTGTTTCAGACCCTAATCGGCCAGATAAGCGTAAGTCACCAGAGGCAGAGGAAGTGACCAAACCTCAGTCTAGAAAGAAAGCGAAGGCGTCAAAGGAAAAGAATATCGATGAAGAGCCTGCCTTGACAAGTGAGGAGCTTCATCAGGATCTAACAAAGTCCACAGAAGTTCTCACCAAGAAATGGTCAGAGTTTGCAGCTACGCACCTTGATGCACTCACTGGCGTAGCTCGGGGAATCTCAAAGCTGAAGGAGTTAGCAGAAAAATCAGCGACTGGCGCTACAAAAAGTAGTATCCCAGTACACGCGCAGCTAAACACAAGGAAATGGGAAGCCATAGATAAAAAAGGCCAAGTGTCAAGTGCATCCCTCATTATAACTGACGCAGCATCTCGCTCGGAGATGAGCATGACTGTCGGGATAGATTACACCAAGATGTCCATGATGGAGCTGCATCTCTGTCAGTTAGCAATCATGAAGGAGATCCAAGCACGAGACCACTACTCGCAAATACAATTGGAAAATACCATGAAGCAGAGTGATAGCTTCGCAGCGCGGTTGGAGGAAGCAGAGCAGAGGAAGAGCGACGCAGAACATAAGCAGGTCACATTGGCACGAGCATTGGAGGAGGCATGTCGAAGTCTTCCTGACTTCGACATCGAGGATGAGGACGAGCCGGAGCAAAGAATTACCAAGCTGAAAAACTACGCACAGCAGTCTCACAATGAAATAGAGAAGCTCAAAGCAGAACATGAGGCTTAGATTGTGGAGATTCAACTTCGCATCATCCCGGAGAGCCAACCAGAGGTCAGGGAGCAGTGTCGCAGAGACATTCAGGCCTCAGCAATGAAGATCTCTGATCTTGTGAGAAGTGTAGCAAAATGGCTAGAGGAAAGCGTCGACGCCTGGACAAAACTGCAGGAAAATCCAAAAGTAGGAGAGCTGCAAGAAACCATCAAGCAGCGACAGGCAGAGCTTGATACAGTGAAAGCAAAAATTAAGACTCTGGCCTCCTATGCAGAAGATGCTCAAGGTAAATCAAAGCAAGGAACTCCAACAGAAAATTGAGTCATATAGAATGAAAGAAACACTGCTGGAAAATTCTATGCAGCCCCTTGTCAACGAAGCCTTGGAGTTGAGTACTGTTGCGGACAGCCAGCTCAAAGTTCTGAAGGAGTATGATACATTTGCACAGGAAAAGGCCAGCGAAGCATCAGCAGTAGCATTGCATGAGTTGGTGGAGAAGGAGCAAGCAGCCGACAATATCATGTGTGGCCTCAACAAGCAGTTCACCATCTTTGCCAACAAGATTCTCCCACCAGACAAGCAGCGGAGTGTCCCAGGACGGGACACTGGTGAGTCTTAGGGGCCTGTTAGGGTGCGATCCTTAATGGTCATAAATTTTGGTAACTCCACGGTTTTTGTGGAAGCTTGTAAGCGGAGTTCTGACACAAAATAGTCTTAGGGGTGTCGGGGTTGAGTCAAAACCCTCTTTTTGTAATTGTCCATAAATTTCAGGTATAAGCCCATGATTTTGTAATAGTGCACTGTATAAATAGGCACTCATGTAAAGATGTCAAGGGTATCTAATAACATGAGGATCATATGATGTGAAGTTGAGATCTGTTTTTGGGTTTTAAGGTCAAGTCCCAACTGTGTGCGTGGACGACCTCTGCAGCTATGTGCGCAGAGGGTTTTTGTAAGAAAGGAACTGCAGCTGAGTGCACAGTTAGACTGGAAGGACGGATCTGCAGCTGAGTGCGCAGATCAGAACTGTTGTTTTGTAGAGAGTTGAATAAAAGAGCAATTTTGTGGACGTAGCCCCTACACTGGGGGTGAACCACGTTAAATCTTGTGTTGTGGTTCTTTTGTGTTGTTTCTGTTATGTTCTTTTATGCATTGATAAGTAGATAAATGATAAAGTAAGATAACTGCTAAATATTAACTTCGCTGTGAATTCCCAGTTAAGGGTTAAGCAAGAAACTGTTTGTTTATCTAACTATGAAGCTATATAAGTGCATGTTGAAGCTCTGTTTTGTATAGATACTATTGTTAAGACTAAAGGTACAGTAATATCCCTCTTCTGCTTGCAGAAACCTGGTTCTGCGGCACCCCATAGCTATTTTGGGTGAGACTGCAACCTGTTCGCAGGTTGTTGCCGAAAGGGCCAACACTGTGGGTCTTTTTGTTGGTGCGAAGTTAAAGTATAAACCCCGGGTCTGCCCTATAGCCCAACACATCCTAATAAAACATCAGCTCCTTTCTACCTCTCATATTCACAAAACACTCCCTATGAGGATTCATATGAAAAGACATAGCTAAGTCAATAAACCATATATCATTATATTAATGTGTACCTATAGAGGCTAGGTATACATCCCCTCTAGCCTTCATTTGAGAAGGTATTCACCTTCGTGGAGGAGGCATCATCAAATCCCTTCACTTTATCAACATTTTTAAATCTATAATCCTTCTTATAATACCCAACTTTTCCACATTTAAAACATTTCATCAAATATTTTATTGGGGATTTAGATATACCATTAGAATTGGATCTCACCCCTAAATACTTATTTTTTAATTTTTTTATTGGGGACAACATTTCACGAACAAGTCATCTGTGCTCTGACTATCCATGTTTTTCACCTCATTTCATTTTATAACAGAGAGGTGATTATTCAAACTTCAATGTGGTTTGAGTAGCAATACCAATTGCGACGATCAGATTGTTCCAAGAATCTAGCAATGAACATAATAGTGTAATACATTTATCTTCTTCCTCCATCTTAATATCAATAGAGACAATTTAACTTACCATAGTATTAAAGACATTTAGATGATCCATCATTGACTTGTTTTCATCCATCCTAACATGATACAACTTCTTTTGAAGAAACAACTTGTTTACTAGGGAATTTGATTGATACAAACTCCCTAAATTTTTCCACAACTTATTTGCACTATGTTCTCTAGAAACATTCAAAAATACTAATTCTGATCGAAAAAGTTGAATCGTACTTCTCACTTCTCTAGCTTCTCCCAATCTTGTTTCGCCATAGCAAAAGGTCATGTACCTAGATCTATTAGAACCCACTATTATTGATCTACAAGAAGATATTATATTTGAGATTCCATAGGTCAATGTAGCTATGACTGCTAAATTTCTCAATCTTGATTCTAGCATTGTTGATCATTCTCTTTCAACATGGGAATCACACTGCAAATCTCCCACTAAACCCAGGTTTATCATAGACCCAAGATAAAGTTGCTCTATCAAACAAATCAAACCCACTTAAAAACAATGGTGTCCTCCTTAAGCCTATAATCAAGCTTTGATACTACATGTAAGTTTTAAACCTATGAAGTGAAACAATGCATTCATATTCTTAAAAAAAAACAAATATTAAAACAATGGCACAAACACAATAGACAAATATTCCCCGGAAACCCTTAACCAGAAAAACCAACAAAACTTAGAGTTGCACCTCTCTTTTATTCTCTTTGTATATTCTTAACCATTTACAATACAACATTTAGGTATTTTTCAACAACCAACACCCTAATCCATTAACCTAGAATATATTACAACCACAATCCCCTAATCAGGATTAACTTACCCATTTTTTTTAAAAATAGCTAAAACAACCCCCACATTGTAGGTTGGCACTATGATCCAGGAGGATCCAAGAATGTTAAAAAATCAGAGGGTTCAATTGCTAAAAATAATAGGACCATTTTGTATAGCTCATCAAGCCGATTCCAACGATTCCAACAACACATCTAACGAAGCTCGGATAACAAAGATACGACAGTCTAAAGTTTGTGAGAAACAACTCTTTTGGAGGAGAGCACACCAAAAGGGAGTTCCACGTGGCACCACTACAAGGGTGACATGTGGAATCCATGTAGCATATTCAACATGATGACATGGAAGGTGGGACCCATATTTGATGGCATGGGAGTAACATGGCGATGACGTGGTTAATAATGTGGCAATGCTAATGTGGCACTAGTGTCATGGCAAGCACATACCATGTGGTATAATCAAAAGTTTGACAAGTGGCAAGGTTAATTTCACCACATGTCTCATAAAGTTAAAGTGAGAATTATTAAAGGTTTTAATAATAAAGAAAAGGCATTTTAATATTTAAAAAAAGGAAAATGTATTAAATAATGCCAAATTAATGGATGACCATCTTATCCTAAAGTAAGGTGGTCAAATCTATGGTTATGGGTGGTTAATACATGTTGGTTGTAATTAAAACCAACGTACCCAATGAAATGGCCACCTTAATTGGGATGTAAGAATGAATCCCTAAAATTTTGTAGGTGCCAACGAATATGGATATAATGCCACGAATTTAAGGGGAGCTTTATGCTATGAATTGGGGAAAATATAACAATATGTTGGACAATCCCAACGAATTTGGTATGGATTTGGTATGGATTTTGGTGGATATTTAATGTCACAAATTTTGTAGATTTATTTGGATAATGGGTATGATATTTTCACTGTAAAGGGATAGTGGGAGTAATGACATGTGAAACCATTAAGCCCAAATTTTATTGAAAACAAATTAGTAAAGTCAATTTGGTTAATTATTGTGACAAGTGTAAAAAAAAGGTTTTATTTATGAAAAGGAACTGTAACCAAGTTATTGGGAGCCCAAAGTTGGGACTCATGTGAAACTACCTAAGGAGATCATTATAAAGTATTTAAAGCAAAGTATTTTCCCATGTTGGAGGGTCATTAGAGAGCCTGATTAGAGAGCTCGTGAAGAGCCTAAGAGAGTCATTAAAGTTATATAACCTCATTGGGAGTTATTGATGCTAGGATAGCTTCATGGAGGGGAAGCAGGGAGTTATTACTTGTGCTTTGTAGTCCCATGCTGGGTAATTCTATCTATTGATGTGAGAGATTATTTCTCTTTTTAAAGGAGTGATTTATCCTCAACTTGGAGATCTAAAGAATCGGTTAGGAGAATTGTTGGACCCGAAGATGTGGCATTACGTGGGGGAACTCCGTTATGAATGTTATTGAGATTTTGTAACGGTGTGCTTATGTCTCTTATGAAATTTTCTTCAGGCATAAATGACTTATGTAAATTTCTTATGAGGTTAAAAATGTAAGTGAATAGCACCATGTAACATTGCAAGTTTAATGCACTATCAACAAAGATCTTGGAAAAGTGAGATTTCTTCATACACATAATTCATGAAGAAATAATGAATGAATGGTAGCTTGAAGGATATCTTGGATCGCACTATCCTCGTGCAAAAAATATAACACATACTCAATAATATTGATGGCTCATTGGAATGTAGCACCAATGTTGATTAATCTGAAGCAAATTATTTTGTATGCAAAAGTTCCCCATTTAGTATGATATGTAGTAATTAGTTTGTCTACTTCTACCACCAAGACATTGTTAGAGGTAGAAAATAAATCCAAGAGCAAACATTTTTTATCTTGATACCAAATATAAAATATACTCCATGGATGGAATATGATATTAGTCTTTATCCAATGCTTTGTTCAAATTTTTGAAATCAACACACAACATATGAGTCCCTATTTTTCCATCTTTTTTCCCTTATTTTCCTCTTTACCGCATCCTTTTTACCTATAGTTTGCATCTATTTTTATCCTTTCCTCGCCTAAATTGTGATATTTCTAAATAGGTACTCTTTGTTTGATAACTTAACATTTCTTTTAGCATGAAGGGATTTCTCAATTGGTAAGACATGCGCACACTCTCCCAGAGAATGGGGAGGTCACAAGTTTGAGCCTTGAGTCCTTCAGGTCAGGCGTTCTACCTAAAGGACAATTGTTTACTGCCCTTACCATCCATGAAACATGGGGAAGTAATGGTGGGTTTCCCGGTCACTTATTCCCGTATGAAAAAAAAAAAACTTAAACATTTCTTTGAAATATGTTAACACATTGAAAGATTTTCTTGTATTTGTACTTCAATCGTAGATTGAAGAGTGTTATAGGTTCTTATGGCTATATGTCCATGAACTATAGTTTCTACATATCTATATTCTATATATCCATTATTTTAGTTGTCATATCTCCATTGTTGTGGATCCATACGCCACCAATTCTACAAACCCATTGCTATGATGACTACAAGCAACAAGATAAAAAGGATTTAAGGGTTTCACAGGTTTAGAGTATTTTCTATAGATCCTCTATATGCCAATATGGAGCTCAACATACTCCTATAGCTGGAGATTCTATTCTATAGAAATAACAAGATATTTGTAGTTCCTTAGTTTATGATAATTCATATATTTTGCTTACTCTTCAAGCTAGAATCCAACAAACTGTTAGAACAACTTCTTATATCATTATCACTCCATTTAAAAATAAGTCAACAACTTAATGTTAATCTATTTTAAAATAGATTGAGAATATCTTATTCTTGAACATGTCTACATAAATATATTTTAATTCAAGTTGTTATACTACGTGCCTATAAAAGGCCATATCCACCTATGAATGGGAAAGAACTAGTTTGTGCAGAAATTTTGTCAATTTATACATTTAAATTGCATTGTCTTAAATCTTTGTTTTTCATTGTTCGTGGAGGAAGGGACCACTCTAAAGGAGACGGGTATTATTATTGTTTACTATTTAAGAATTTTTTTTTTCAAAACTGAAAATACTATCTTTTTATAGAAAAATATATGTCAAGATGGACATATTCATAGCATACATCATAAATTTGTCTAGAATAGTCATCATATTTCTAAGACATATATAGTCTAAAGTGTTGTAGAATACTAAAAAAACAGTGAAAAAATACAAACACAATAGATTATCAATAGTCCAATGTGTTGTGAGGATCCATATCTCATCAATAGCAGCACCATATATATCATGAAAACAACTATGAAAAAACATTAAAATCCAAAGCACACTTGATATGTTGAAATTGTCCCTCGAAATTGGATGATGAAGAAATGGATTCAAAAAGGGAGATTGAAATCCCATTTATCATCATCCAAGAAAGAAAAGGAAAGTCGTCATGGGAACCCCGTAGAAAAGTCATCATGATCGCATAAAAAACATAATACCTCTACCAGCCTCCAAAAAACATATTACTATCCGAAAACAAAATATAAACTACACATTCCACTACTTCATGTATTGTTTTGATGAGGATATAAATTTCCAAGTGGGGGGGAGCGCCTTAAAACAAACAATAAGGAAATCGCAGACAGGTTTTAATAGACATATATACACCCATGAACATATATCATAGATGTATCATGATAATATTGGTAAAAATAATTTCTTTATGCTTCCTTATCGTTGCTTTGGACAAAAAATATACACTTTGGTTCAATTCTATGTATACATGTTCAAAAATAATCCCCTGGAAATTCTGAATAATATCTTTGATCTTTTCCATCCATGTTCTAAGTTGTATCACAGAAAATGTAATTTTTGCATTGACCTAGTCTACGATGGTCTTAGAGTCTCCTACCACACGCTGAAGAGGAAATCCTTTTGATAATTGCAAAAGAAAGTAACATCCAAAGTGGCATGAGTTATGTTTTAGTATTTGTACCCTCTCCACAATTCAGCATCAACTTATAACTCTCCTAATCATTTATCCAACTAATGGCACTAGCGCCTCCACGGGTAGCAATCATTTGAGAGGCTCCATCAAAGAATCCCCTACAAAAATTTTGTTGGAAGAGTGGAGGAATTTTTGTTTTTATTTTTTTTCTAGTTGCAGAGTATAGATATCCACCCATAGTTGTAAATATTCTTTGCGTCACGAATTGTGCGCGAGCATGGTGATCTCAAAGATTTCCCAATTCCTTGACTTCCATATCTCCCAACATATCATGAACGAAAGGTCCATGTTGACCTTATACTTGCATCACCAATTGTCCATGCATCTTTCTAGCGAGGCCCTAGTCCAAAGTCCATCAAACCTCATCGACCAATTCATGAATCTACATACATCCTATGTGTAAGAACATGTAATGAAAATATGTGAAATATATTCCTCCTCCTTCCTACATAAGATGCAAATACTCGGGCCTGTGAATTCCCTCTTTACCACGTTTTCCTATGTCAAAATGTGGTTGTTTATTGCTATCCAAAAAAAAAATATCATGCATTTCAAGGAACCTACATTTTCCAAATAGGTGTGTGCCACCATTTTGGTTCATATATATATTCTGATTATAGAGATGCATATGCCTCTTTGGCCATGATATCCCTTGTTTGTTTATTCCATGTCCAAGCTAGTTGATTTTCTTGGTTGGATAGATGTATACCTTTCCTTTTCAAGCCAAGTATGTATTGGTTCCATTCGAAAATACTACTATCACCAGTCAATCCTAACTGATCCGACTTAACCCATTTTATAACTATAATTTTTGTACTGTCTCCCCCAATGGCCTGATCCAAAGTATATGTACCTAAAGAGTGAACATATTTGATAGTCCTTTCTTAAAGATGGTAGATTGTTGGACACCCAACAATCAGATCAAGTCCTAGCCTAATCATATCCCCTTTCATGGGCACCCATGGTAACCACTTCCCCATTATACCAAAAGCAGAAGTAAGACAAATCCAAATGTTTTATACACCTTTAGTTGGTTTAATATGGTGCCTCATCCATTGTTCCACTGTAAAATTATTGAAATATTTTGTCATGATAACACAATGCCATAAGTTGTCTACAAATAATGCCCTCCAAAAAAAATTTGTTGCTAGAGATTTGGAAAAATATTCTTGGTTCCCCATCTTCCTAGCTCTTTTGATGTGGGGAATCTGTCTCAACATAGCAGATGGTCCTTTATTCCCTCATGTGAACCTATCATAGGAAATTGAATATCATGTTATTAATAGCATGAAGAATGAATTTTGGACTTTTACATAAAGAGCTCTGGTACACAGGAAGATTTGTCAATATGGACTTGATCAGGACTAGTCTTCCTCACTTTAATAACTATCGAAGGCACCAACGGTTGATCCTTACATCAAATATCTTCAAAATTAAGTACCAATATTTCACCTGATAGTTATTTGGTTTAATTATGAACCCAAATATTTGATGCCTGCCTCAATAGGAATAAAACTGTATGGAAGAAAAGCTTTGTATTGAGCAATATCTTCCTCATCCATACCATGATATATGATTGAGGATTTATTCTCACTAATGATCATACTAGCATCTCTATAGAAAATTTCCAAAATATTCTTATACTATCTCCAATACACCCAAACAACAATCGCTAAAGATCATGATATCGTCTACGAACAATAAATGAATAACCTAATAAATGAAAATATCTTTAGGCCATTAATCTCCCCCTTGTTTCTACTTTTCTCAATTAATCTACTGAAGCCTTCTATGGCTAGGAGAAAAAGTAGAAGAGATAGTGGGAATCCCTATTGCACCCCCTAGTTCCTTTGAAAAAACGTATAGGGGATCCATTTATCGAAACAATGTAATTGATCGATTTAACATATTCTATAATCCATTTTGTAGTAGCCAAGTCTAATCCAATATGAAGAAGTATCAATCTGAGGATGCCCTAATCCACCCTATCATATGCTTTGACCAAATCCAATTTTAGAACTATTGATTGTAAACCCCTTTTTTTAATGTTGTGGAATGCCTCTTATGCCACACCAACTACATCATGGATTTGTCTATTCTCGATAAATCCAAATTTCTCCCTGGATATACATCTAGATAAAAATCGACTTGATCCTCCTAGCAATAATCTTAGCAATAACTTTATATATCAAATTACATATAGATATGGGCCTGAAGTCACTAAAAGAAACAAGCTTTCGAATTGTGGGTATAAATGAGATATATGTAGAATTGGGACCATCAAATACCTTTCCATTAATCATGGATTCCTCCATGGACCGAAGAATGTCGAGAGCCATAATATCGAAAAATTCCAGAAATATTTCCACCATCCAACCATCCAATTTGGGGCTCTTAGATTTTGCGAAGCCTTTTAGAATAATTCCAACCTCCTCAATAGTGACTGATTGATCAGCTAAAGTCCCTTCCTATGGTGCAAAGAATCTAGGGAGGTGTTGCATAATGTTCTTATGATCCACAATGGAGGTATTACCTTGATCATAGAATAGTTGGTGGAAATGTCCCGATGCCTCCATCTCTATGTCTTGGGGATCACTCGTCATCGAGCCATCATACCTCCTAATCTCCCATATATAATTTTTCTCCCTTCTATCATTTGCAAATTGGTGAGAAAACTTTGTATTTTTATCTTCAAGGGACAACCATGTAGCACGAATTTTAAGTCTCCATCTTTCCTCTTCCATCTGAAGGCAACGTGTTCTAGTTTTCTCCAACATAGAAAATTTGGTCTAGATATGGTTAGGGAATGACGCAGTATTAAATACTGCATGAATCTATTTTATTTCAGTTTCTTCTTCCACCATTTCTTTTTGTAAATCCCCTTTACCGTCTTTCTCCCACTTAATTACAACATCCTTCAGAGCATGTAGTTTCATAACCAACCTTTTCATATTTGAAGGGTGTTCCATTGAGACCAACTGAGCCCATTCCTTTCTCACCATATCCCTAAAACCCAGTTCTTGGATCCACGAATGGTTAAATTTGAATGGATAGAAAACATTTTCTTTGGAGGGATCAAGTTGCATAAATATAGTGGAATTATCAGACAAGGATGCAATATCCACCCATGTTCTATACATGCCAATTGATTCCACCGGGATCTCTGAGATCAAAAATTGATCCACCCTCTTAACCACTGCCTCCTCCCCTGTTCTCTTATTCCTCCAATTTGACATCATGGGATGCTATGAAATATCTATTATACCTTAATAAAGGAAAATTCTTGGAAAAAATCCCCCATATGATCCAGTCGCACGCTGCCCCCCAAATCGGTATGGATCCAAAGGTGAATTTTAGGTCTCCAGTGTTTATAAGTGAAGGGAGTTGGAAAATACTATCATTCCTTACCCACTCCCAGTAGTAACCCCTATCCATATATGGAGCATAACAATTGACCAAGTTCAAGTACTTCGAATCAAAACCAATGAAATCACCAAATACCAATTGAAATGTTTTGAAAGGGTATTAACCACCTCTGGTAATACCAGTTGGACATTTTACTATAATATATAGGAAAAGAGGGTTTTGAAAGGGTATTAACCCCCTCTGGAAATACATGTTCCTCCAAACCACTATTCCTTTTGACTTCAGGATAATCCCACACATTGGTCAAGGAATAGGGATTTCTACGATCCCCTCGATACTTTCACTTAGACCCCGTATCTTTAAGGGTTGACTCCATACCCACAGTAGAGTATTGATGCTCCTCCTCATATGATCCCAACACACCCCCATTAACGACTAACCCAACACTGACATTATCCCCAAGCATGCAAGTATCCCTCCCAACAGGTATGGTTTCCCCAATAATTTTTTCATAAATAGAGTAGGTGGAAATATGTTCTATATCACCAGATGTAAAATAATTAACAAGAGTCGAGTCCAATGCTTGTAGATTACCTGTGATAGATGGTATATCCTTTGACTCGGCATCAATGAGTGAAGACATATTAGGAAGATAAGAGGGGTCCCAATCATCTAAACCCTCCATGTCGTTGGAGTCTTCTGAGGACCATTCCCCGTAAAAACTGGATGAGTCCTCTCTCACTGAACCTGAGCTGGACGATTTGCATGCTCTCCATATGTGCCTCACCTCCTTGCATTTGGCACAACGAAAAGGAAGACCCCAATAGTCTAGTCCCTAATGGGATTTCCTATCCCTCCATTCAATCTTGATCTCTTCCATAAAACCCTTGGTTATGTTGATTTCCACAAGCATACATCCCATTATCTTGCCCATACCTTTAATAACCTCATCTCCAACATGTAAAAACCTCCCTAAGTGGTTTCCCACAGCTTTGAAATCATCTTTATGCCACATTGATAGGGGTAATTTGGAAATAAAACCCATATATGGAAAAATCAAATATTCTCTGCGCATTGGTCGAACCTTTAGTACCATCTCTTCAGCATCAGATTGGCGTGATCCTTCAGCCATGTCATTTCCAAGACTGTTGTTGCATGGTCCACTTGTTGAAATGTAAACTCATACTAGCCCGGGGATAGGACAAAAATTTTAGGACTATAACCAAATAGGGGTTTCCATACCTCATCGACCCATCCAACAATGTCACCTTGATTCATGGCCTTGTAACTAAATTTCCCAGCCAGGGATGTAAGTGAGAGCCCAACCACATGTTCCAGACCAAGATCTCTTCCAAGAAACATGTAGCAACCATCATCCCTCAAGTCCCACTTTTTCGACTTTCTGGTTTTTCCCCTTTCAAGGAGAGTGGAAAAATCCCTCTCCTTATGTTTTATGTCAGAAAGACATACAGGTTTTTCACCCCAACAAGCTTCAACTTCTCACAAAAGTTACCACCCTGCATACCGTTATTGCCTCCCTCCATGTGAAGAACGTTATCCTGAGATACAGTGATTTACTCCTTTTGATGCATCAACATTGACTGGTGGACAAACCACACCTGCATACCCCCATGCCCAGTTGCACCACGCATCTTCAGATGTTGTTGGTAGTATATAATCTCCCTATAAACCTCGTCCAATTTTGAAAGAACCTCCCTTTCCCACCATTCATCGAATGCCACATCCCCCTCTATCTATTCCAGCTGAGCATCCTATTTTCGCCCTCCATATCCCAATGGAAACCAAAAAATTGTTCTGGTATATGCCCTCTGTACCAGTAGAAAGCTTCCTGCATGCATAGACACGTGCTCTTAGGTGAGGCCACACTACACAAAAAACTGATTAATAGAATCATCTCCACAAACAAACCAAAAACCCTCCACCAAAGTCGAGAACCGAGTATAGTCCAAAATAATACTCCTTGAAAACCAACACACAAGGTTATAACCACCAAAAATACCCGAAAAGAATCCATATTGTCGAAAAAAGAAAAAGAAAAAAAAAACAGCCAAGTACCCCCTCAAAACGACAAAAAAACCTGATATGTCATACATTACCGCTAATCAGGGGAAAAAAACCTTGTTTGTAATCAATTAAATGACCATGCATCAGTGAGATCAAACCTTATCACCACCCCTCCTTGAAACCCTAACGTAAAACCCTCAAGGTTATCAAAAAAAAGTTCAAGATGCTTCCAAGTTTTCATTTATTTATTATTTAAGTAGTTTACACTTAGCTTTACATTTAGTTTACAATTATGTTTAGTTTCATTGTTGTAGCTTTTATTGTTCATGATTTAATTCTATTGATCATGAAATATCAATGTGATGATGATTTGTTATTGATCATTAATCTATATATCATACTTGTGTTCATTGTCAACTTTTATGATTATGTTTTATGCTTTACCATCAACTTCATTCAATTCTGATCACAACAAGTATGTAATTATTTATATAGAATTTACCATCAACTTCATTCAATTCTGATTACAACAAGTATGTAATTATTTATATAGAATTGATTTTAAGTTTTATTTAGTTCGCAACCCAATAAAAATCTTCTAGTAAAATATTCTTGAAGCCTGCATATATATATATATATAGTGCACAACATCTTACAAGTGTAAAATTCTCGAGATGATAATTAAATGTGCATGTGATATGAATACAATGTTTAAGTATTAATAAGTTATTTATATGAATACAATGTTTAAGTATTAATAAGTTATTTATATGAATACAATGTTTAATATTAATAAGTTATTTAGAAAACTTTTGAACAACTTGATCTCCCCTAATTTCTTCATAACAAAAATCAACTTTGCTACCCATTCGAAATGTCTAACCTTAAAGATGATTTTGGCGTCCAACATTTTGCTTCCATTCCTTTTGAATTAATAGTAACAATAATCGATGTACTTTCCTCATTTTTTATTGGGACGATTTGACATTGTATTTGAGAAAGAATGACATGTTCTATAACTCTGGTATCGCCCGTCTTTATATCTTCACATGACCAAGAAAACATATTTGAATATTCTCTAATTAATAGGTGAATGCAAGTCTCTTTCTCTTCTAGTAAACTGCAAATTCCAAGATTCCTGTTTTTCCAATAGTTTTCAGCTTTATCAATTCGATGTTCATGGAACAGTTGGTAGTTATAACATTGATATTTTTTTGGAACTTAGTTTTCAAACCAAATAACTTCTCTAAGGTAAGGACACCTTTTGGCATTAGATTACTTTTAAGATCCTTCATTCCCTCTTTGCAATTATTCATAGCTTTCTCAAGTTCCTTATTAAATGATTGTGTACATGAAGATATCCTCATTGGTTAAAGATGATCCATTTCTTAATCATCATTAAATACTCTCTAGTTTGTAACATTGTTGGATACTATTTGATTGAAAAGTAATTCAACAAATGGAGAAAAATTGGAAGCAACATTAGCAAACAAATCAGCAAGTACATTATTTGCTTTAAGGATAGAGGTGATGTTTAAAGTGTGAAATTAATCAATTAATTTCCATACCTCAAACTAGTAAATTTTCATATGAGGTAATAAGCTATGAATGGAATTTCTTACCAATCAAAATTTTATTTTCCAGTCACCAAAAACTTTTAGAGATTTGACATTAAAATCAATTGTATATTTAAGCTATGGAATTAAAACTTCATATTGGATATTGTTATTGGTGCATTCAAACTCTAACCTACAGGAAATAAGTTGATGTCTTTTCTACTTCAAAATTATGAATTTGTAGTTTGTCCTTGCACCTTCTTGAGACTTAGATCCATAAAAAATGCTTCAAGGTTATCAAAAAAGTTCAAGATGCTTCCAAGTTTTCATTTATTTACTCTTTAAGTAGTTTACACTTAGCTTTACATTTAGTTTAGTTTCATTGTTGTAGCTTTTATTGTTCATGATTTAATTCTATTGATCATGAAATATCAACGTGATGATTTGTTATTGATCATTAATCTATAGATCATACTTGTGTTCATTTTCAACTTTTATGATTATGTTTTATGCTTTACCATCAACTTCATTCAGTTCTGATTACAACAAGTATGTAATTATTTATATAGAATTGATTTTAAGTTCTATTTAGTTCGTAACCCAATAAAAATCTTCTAGTAAAATATTACTATTGCATATATATATATATATAGTGCACAACATCTTACAAGTGTAAAATTCTCGAGATGATAATTAAATGTGCATGTGATATGAGTACAATGTTTTAAGTATTAATAAGTTATTTAGAAAACTTTTGAACAACTTGATCTCCTCTAATTTCTTCATAACAAAAATCAACTTTGCTAACCATTCGAAATGTCTAACCTTTAAGATGATTTTGGAGTCCAACATTTTCTTCCATTCCTTTTGAATTAATGGTAACAATAATCGATGTACTTTCCTCATTTTTTATTGGGACGATTTGACATTGTATTTGAGAAAGAATGACATGTTCTATAACTATGGTATCGCCCATCTTTATATCTTCATATGACCAAGAAAACATATTTGAATATTCTCTAATTAATAGGTGAATGCAAGTCTCTTTCTCTTCTAGTAAACTGCAAATTCCAAGATTCATGTTTTTCCAATAGTTTTCAGCTTTATCAATTCGATGTTCATGGAACAGTTGGTAGTTATAACATTGATATTTTTTTGGAACTTAGGTTTCAAACCAAATAACTTCTCTAAGGTAAGGACACCTTTTGGCATTAGATTACTTTTAAGATCCTTCATTCCCTCTTTGCAATTATTCATAGCTTTCTCAAGTTCCTTATTAAATGATTGTGTACATGAAGATATCCTCATTGGTTAAAGATGATCCATTTCTTAATCATCATTAAATACTCTCTAGTTTGTAACATTGTTGGATACTATTTGATTGAAAAGTAATTCAACAAATGGAGAAAAATTGGAAGCAACATTAGCAAACAAATCAGCAAGTACATTATTTGCTTTAAGGATAGAGGTGATGTTAAAAGTGTGAAATTAATCAATTAATTTCCATACCTCAAACTAGTAAATTTTCATATGAGGTAATAAGCTATGAATGGAATTTCTTACCAATCAAAATTTTATTTTCCAGTCACCAAAAACTTTTAGAGATTTGACATTAAAATCAATTGTATATATAAGCTATGGAATTAAAGCTTCATATTGGATATTGTTATTGGTGCATTCAAACTCTAACCTACAGGAAATAAGTTGATGTCTTTTCTACTTCAAAATTATGAATTTGTAGTTTGTCCTTGCACCTTCTTGAGACTTAGATCCATAAAAAATAAGATCCAAATGTCAATATCTATATCTTATTTAATAGAGGCACTATCTACTTCACCTAGTATAACAATTATCATTTCACCAATCCAAGTAAAATGAAAGAGTTCAAATTGTCTATTAGATTCCAAGGTTGATTCTTCTGAAATATAATTTCCCATTTCAATTTCTAGAAAATAGTTCCTTGGAATTAACTATGTAAATTGTATTGGTTCATTGGGTCCTAATTCCATGGCAATATGTTTCATGTCATCTTTCCTTTCAATTTCGATTTGATTTTGTACTCTATTCCATGGTAACCATCGATGGGACCAATTGGTAGTGAAATATCCTTGAATTTTGTAGGACCAAACTCTATTGAGCAACAAACCATGATTTTGATATATCAACTATGATAATATATATTATTTGATAAACTTATCGACTAAAAGCTAATCAAGTTAAAACATCCCTAAGTCCCCCATTACCTTTATGTACAACCTATACAACTAAATAGTTTGAGTGGAACATTTGGATGGGATGGAATTGTTTTTCTTACAAATTGAAAATTGCATCACACTTGAAGATGTTCCTAAATTAGCCAAATAGTTGTACATTGTGATTAAAATTTACAAGAAGTCAACAAAAACGGAGGTGTTTGCAACTTTGGTTTGTTGCCAATTAAAGTGTTGTGTACTATAGATCTTTGTTTCGGTTATAAATATAAATTATACACAAAAGATTTATGTTTTAATACCATGTTGGCAACTATTTTTTGAATTTTCTTGGATGGCTATCTAAAAAGCTATAGCGAAAGATCTCTCTATTGGGGTATATTGCAGATACCAAACATGGAAATATTATTTTATTTTGTAGTTCCATGTCTTTACATAAATTTAGTCCAAAGTTGGAGTAGGTTGGATGGATATTACTACTTTATTGGCTTGATCAGTGACCAAATTTCCTTCAAGTGTTTCCAAATAGGGTGAATAGGGGAATAATTTGATAGTATAGGTCCCTTACTTATTAGCAAGTAATCCCTTGTTATTATTTGGTTGGATTGTATTTCTTTTACTACTTCCTCTTGTTCCTCCCATAGTCCTAATGACATATTTCATAAAAACATGGTTGGTTCCACAACCCTGTCCTTATCTTCCACTATTACAAGATCAGTTTGTATTTCCTGAACAAAGGCCTCTATTTGTTTATGTCGAATTCCAAATTGATTGGGCACCTTTTTCATGGAGTGGATCCATTGAGGACACATATTCTCTAAATCATTTATGTGATGATAGATGCAAAATTTTCCATTACAACATCCTCTAAGTTCATATTGGAATTTCAAGGCTTTGAGGGTCTTGGAGGTGTAATTGCTTTTTGGTAAAAGTGTGTGTAATATTTTTGGTTGAGAGAACTTTTGGAATTATTTTTAAATCAAAAATTTTACTATACATATTTTTAACCAAGCATATGAAACTATCCACATCCATGGGGTCTTTGTATTGGGTATCAAGATTGGTATATGTTGCCTAGGTAAGATAATACAAATTTTGGTAGTAGTAGTAACCTTAGTGTCTTTCACCCAAGGATTACCAACAAGGGTTGAGATCTATTTCCCCACATTCTTAGCTTCAAAATTATCAGCTAAAGATGTTTTACCAACCTTTTAACAAACATGGAAATCGATGCATGGTGAGTAGAATTCTAATATTACACTACTATATTTTCATATGGAAGAGAATTAGACATGAACTAATCAAACATGGTTGTGAAACATTGATTGAAATTATTTATCTTCTCCCTTTCATCCATTTTTATAGCTATTAGTTCTTTCATGAGTGCAGTTGGAGTTGATTCATCTTGAAATTTTCCTATGAAGGTTTTTTCAAAATTATCCCAGTTTGAAATTGACCCAACTAGAATATTAAATTCCAAATGGAAGCCTTTTTTTCAGAATTATATGGGAATAATTTTTAGACTACATCTTCATATCCAAATTTCATTCATCTAATGGCCAAATTAAAAAAAAAAAAATAGATGATTTTCAGGGGAATCTCATTTATCGAGATCATATTTAGGGAGCATTTGTTTTGGATGTTTTGACAAGGCATGAAGTTTCATGGTTACTTTTAGACCATCCTTGCCTTATCAGGCCAGCAACCTCATTTGGTTAAAATACATGTCTCTCTCTAAAAACATCCTTGTGAACGCATAGGTTTGGGCCACAAACTCAAGATAAGGAATTAATGGAATGAGAAATTGAGCCTGTGTGATTTGAGGATATTGTGCTTAGGGGTTGTGGATTTTTTCATAATGAAAGATCAATCAAATCATCCATTGAATCCACAGTTTAGTAATTTCTAGGGAATCTAAATTATGTTCTTGGTCTTTCTTTTTCTTCTAGGAAGTAAAAGAAGAAGTGAGCAATTTACTGATCTTCTTAGCATATGCCCTAGTAAAATGTTGAAATTTTTTAAATTATTGGTTAGGGACACCATATAATGATTCTGAATTGAAGGGTATCTAAATTTTTTATAGTGGCAATAGTATCTTGGAAAATTTGTTAAATAATTGGTTAGGGACAACATATAATAATTCTGATTGGAGGGGGATCTAAATTTTTGATATTGCTAGTAGTATCTTGGAAATTTTGTTATGGACTTAGATATTCACCTTGGGTAGATATGTGTTGGTAATAAGGAAATTTTTTGTACAATTAAATATGAGAATGACTTAATTGAGATTAGTCTCTTTTATCCATTCAAGGCCTTCCTTCTAACGCCAAATTTGTTAGCATGGAAGAACCACCTTGTGCAATCAAAAGTGATTATGCCCAGCATAAGGTCCCAATCACAACTCGCATTGTTTGAAATAGCGAATCCATTCATCCTATGCCCCAACAATCGTTAAGATTAATGAGTTACAACTTTTGAAAATCAAAGAAGATGCACATGCAAAGTGGACATGCAATTTTACCTTACATGTAGCATGCGTTCCTAAATTAAATGCAATATATATTCTACTATAAATGTTTCCTACATCTAAAAACTTGAAGGATTAGACACAGAACACACATATTCAACTCAACATTATATTCAATAAGAATTTATTGATTGTTTAATAATGAAATATACAGGTTATTAATCTTCAATTAAGAATAGTCCATAATTTAATTACTAGTAATCCAATTATGTATCCATATGTTGTAGACAAATTGTTGATAAAAGAAAATGATGATAATTCATCATTAACTAATGATATTTTTCACATTAGGAACCATTTTTCCGAATACTCTATTAACAACAAACACATAGAAACACTTCTATACACATTACAATCATGGAATATCCAATTCTCCAATAATTTGGACAACAATGGTTTCTCCTCATACATTTTAAAGAAGCAATAATTACAAACATTACACAAGTGAAACCCCCCCATCTTCTCTTTACATGGTTGCATATCTATAAATCCTATACAAGTAATTGATCCACATGCTCTAGGACCTTTGGTCTCTTGAATTCCAAGATACAAAAATATCATATTTTCTCCTAATAAGTTATAATCTCCCTTTAACCTTATATTGGAAATATTGTGTCCAAATTTCATGTGTTGACAATAAACCTATGGAGCATGGAAAATTCAATTGTTCAAAAGATACCTCGTAGATAATGATCTCTCTTGCCATTGGCTCCAAACTCTTTTGCGAAGTATTGATGAAAGAATTAATTAAATTTATTTCTTTTCAAGGAGTAGAGATATACTCCATCAACCTTGACTTCATTAATCTTAGATTGTTATTAATGGCCACTTTCTTTAACTTGAAATTATTTTACAAACCCTCCATGCATTGTTGTACAAGCTTGGGTGCATTTTACTCTCCAAGAGAAGGTAAGTGGCATTGTTATAGGACTCTCTCTACTATTTGAAATAGTTGCACATGTTTGTTCCAAGTTGTTATGCAACCAAGTCCCAGAAATAGCATAAAAAGAGCAGAAACAGACAATAAGAGAGTAATCCACGCCTTAACAATGAATAACATAGATAAATATCAATCCTCTTCGAGGGAAGAACCTCCTTACACAATGTACTAAGTACACAAGATAAGATAAGATATTAGGATGACTAAGATGAGAATATATCCTTCCTATATATAGGAGACAAAGGTGTACAATGACAACTAATAGACCCACTAATAGACCCACTAATAGACCCACTAATAGACCCAAGCCGACATAAATAATATGTGATGCACCACAATATAGGGAGTAATTTGCCACACTATATGGTGTAATGTGCCATAATTAAGGGCTTAACATGCCCCTCCCCTTCAAAAAGTGTTGACCTCAACGTTGAAGTAGTTCTGGATGTTGATGTATAAAGGACTCATCTTCCCATGTTGAATCTTCCGCGGGTAATTTCTTCCATTTATTGAGATACTCTCGAATTGATCGATTTCAAAGTTGTCTAGTTATTATTTCGGTAATTTCTTAAGGCTCCAAGTTTATTTTTCCTTCATCATCAAGTTCTAGTAATATCGTTTGAACTGGTAGCTTGTCACCAATTACCTTCTTTAAACAGGAAGCATGGAAAATTGGATGGACTCGTGAAGATGCAGATAGTTCCAATTTGTAGGCAATACTACCAATCTTTTGCAATACCTTGTACGGGCCATAGTATTTAGGTGATAATTTATTATCCTTCTTGGTGTATTTCAGGGACATCTTTTTGTATGGCTTTAGTCTTAAAAACACCCAATTCCCCACATTAAAGCTTTGTTCACTGCGATGTTAATCTGCTTATTGTTTCATTCAATTTTGTGTTAGATTCAAGTTGTCCTTTAAGAGTTGAAGAACTTGTTGTTAATGCTTCATGTGGTCTTCCACTACTTGAACCTTAGAGGAGCCTCTTAGTGAATATGTGATGGATGGTGGATGATATCCATAAAGTGTGATAAATTGGGTCATTTTTTATGATGTATGGAAGGAAGTGTTATACCACCATTCTTCCAAAGGTAACCACTACACCCATTGTGTTTGTTTATCAGCTGCAAGACATCGAAGATACCCTTCCAAACATTGTTTACTATATTTGTTTGTCCATCAGATTGAGGGTGATAAGATGAGCTATGAGCCAGTTGAGCACCCAAAAAGGAAAATAATTTGATCCAAAAGTGTCCAATGAAAATGGGCCCCTATTACTTACTATAATATTTGGAGTATCATGTAGTTTTTGTACTGTCTCCATAAAATAATTGGCGACCATGCTTGATTTGAAGGGTTGAGATAGTGCACAGAAGTGTGCATATTTAGTAATTATATCAACAACCACCATGATGACACTCTATCCTTCAGAATTGGGTAAACTTGTGATAAAATCCATCAATACCTCTGTCCACCTTTGGCTTGGAATGGAAAGTGGTTGTAGGAGACCAGGAGTCTTAATTTTTTCCACTTTATTTTGTTGGAAAACTAAACATTTTGTCACAAATTTTTGAACATTAGTTTTAAGACCATCACACAAAAATATTTCTTTACCCTGTGGTAGGTTTTTAAGAAACCAAAGTACCCTCATATCGAAGAGGACTAGAATTAAAAAAGTACCTTTTGCTTGAGCTGAGAATTATGACCAAGTTATAAGCGATCCTTGTACCATGACAAGTCATATTTTCACCTAAATGTATTAGAGGCAACGGGATCCTATTGCAGCTTTTGAATAAATTTCCATATTTTTTGTCATTTTTCCATTCGTCCATTGCTTCAGTTATCCAATCTGGTTGGATGATCGAAATATCATAGAGTAATGCTTCATCATCCTCATATTCCCTAGAGAGTGCATATGCGACAACATTTTTCTTCCCTTTTTGGTAGATGATTTCAAAGTCATATCCCAGCATCTTTATCACCCATTTTTGTCGCTCTTCTGAAGAGAGCCTTTGTTCCAAGAAGTATTTAAGGATATCATGATCAGTTTTAACCTTGAAATGTCTCTCTATAATGTAGGGGAGGCATTGCTTTAAGGCATGTAGTATTGCCAACATTTCCTTCTCATAAATGGGATTTTTTAAGTTCTTTCCTTTGATTGGATGACTTGTGAAGGAAAGAGGGTGTCCTTCTTGCATTAGTACAGCTCCAATTCCATTTCCTAAAGCATCACATTCCACAAGAAAGATTTTTGTGAATTTTGGTGTCGCCAAAACATGAGCTTTATACATGGACTCTTTGAGTTGTTGAAAATATTTAGTTTCCTCTGGAGTCCAAGAAAATGCATCTTTCTTCAGTAACGTTGTTAGAGGAACTGTTATTCTTCCATAGTTCCGAACAAACTTGTGGTAGTACCCTGTCATACCTAACTTCACCTAAGAATCCTCGAATATTCTTCAAGGTTTCAGGAATCGGTCAATCCATCATGGAATTAATTTTTTTAGGGTCTACCTTGACACCTTCATGAGATACAATATGACCCAAATACTCTACCTCCTTTATCCCAAAGAAACATTTTGAGTGTTTTTCTTACAGTTCTTTCTCCTTAAGTAGTTCTAGTACCTTGTCAACATGTTGAACATGTTCTTCCTAAGGATTGCTATAGATTAATATATCATCAAAGAATACCAGGACAATTTTTCTAAGGAAAGGATTGAAAATAGAATTCATCAAACCTTGAAATGTGAAAGGGGCATTTGTTAAACCAAATGGCATGACCAAAAATTCATAGTGGCATTCATGAGTTCTAAATGTTTTTTTAGGGATGTCTTCATTCTTCATTCGAATATGATGATACCCGGAATGACGATACAACTTTGTGAAGACAACTGCTACATGTAATTCGTCTAACGATTCATCAATGACAGGAATGGGAAACTTATATTTAATGGTGATCTTGTTGATCTCTCTATAATCAGGACACATACGCCATGATCGATCTGGATTGGGTTCCATTTCCATTGGTGTAGAGTAATAAATTTGGCTAGGACTAATTATGTTGGCCTCTAACATTTCAAAAACCATACGCTCAATTTCACTCTTTTGGCTATAGGGATATCGGTAAGGTCTGATGTTAGGAGGAACACTGCTTGGAATTAAGTGGATAACATGATCAAAGTCACGATTAGGTGGAAGACCTTTGGGAATATATTCAAATACCTTGGAATGCTTATTAATGACCTTTTGGAGATCTAGGGAGATAGGGAAATTTGAGGTTTGAACATATAATGAGAATAATTGTGAAACTACACCTTGATGTCCCTTTTTAACAAATTTGTCATACCATTAGATCTCATCACCTTGCTTGGTTTTCCTATGATACCATTTAACTCATATTATTTTCCTTCCCATGAATTTTTTTTGAAAATCAAAAGCCATTGTGCCCAAATATTGTAACCATTGGACACCTAAGACAACATCAACACCACCCATTGGGATAGAAATCATTGGACTATTCAATACATATTCCCCCATATCCATATTGATATTATGGAATTTCCATGAGCAATTTATAGTTCCTCCATCTGCAATCATTACTTAAAACTTTGGTACTGGATATACAAAGTAATGAAGAACTTTGGCTAATTTATAGTGAATGAAATTATGAGTACTACCATATTCAATCAACATTGTTACCTTCTTCGTTTTTATGTATGCTTCTATCTTGAGATTTTGAGGAGTGCTAATTCCAGCCAATGTATGACAAGATATTGAGGGATTAATTCTTCTGAAGTAGCCTCTTTTATTTATTTTGAAGTCGCCTCTTCTAGAGATGCTTCCTCTTCTTTTGGTTCTTCCTCTTCACAGTCTATGTAGAATAATTTATTCGCATTTCACTTATGTCCCTTACTATTTTTGTTTTCACAATTAAAGCATAATCCTTTTGCTCGTCTTTCATCTAGTTGTTGGGGTTTCAACCTTTGTGGTGGTTTAAAAGAAGGAACATTATTTTCTCTATATGTGTTGGAGAATGCCTTTCTAGCAGTCATTGCCATATTTTTATTTTCAAACCTCCTTGCCATCGTGAAAGCCTTCTCTAGGGATGACAGTTCAAATAGACGCACCTCATGTTGAATGTTATCTTCAAGGTTCCAATAAAGATATCTAACAAATTATCTTCTGAAATATTCTTCACTTTGAAACTTAGCTGGTGAAATTGCTTGAGGTGCTCTGTAACTGAACCTTTTTGCTTGAGATTTACCAATTGACTAAAGAAGGTGTTGTTATTTATATCCCCATAATGTGCAATCAATTCTTCTATGAATATAGACCAAGAGATAATAGAGTCTTTTTTATGGTCACAAATCCATTGGTACCATACAAATTGATCAGGTTCTAAATACAAGGATGCAATAGTTACCTTTTGCATAGTGGGAAACTAGTGTATATCAAAGAATTTCTCCATCTGAAAAATCCACGTGATTGGATCCTTGCCATCAAACTTTCTCATGTCAATATTGGGGATAAAGTAGTTTCTTAGACCTGAATTAAACCCATGATGTTGTAGTGAATCATCAACTTTTGACGACTCCAATTTCCTACTCTCCAATTGTTTTTCAATTTTCTCTAGACATGACTGGAATAAGTCATATTTTTCCTCCTTATCCTCTTCTTGAGTAGATAAATGTGGAAAAAAGTTATGTTCTATATCCTTCATCAATTTATTCAAGTATTGAATATCTTTTTTACTAGCCATCCCTTTGAGATACTCTTTAATAGCCATCTTCTTTTCCAATTTAGCAAAGTCATCAATTTTCACATTTCCTTTAATCATATATCCCAACTTGGACACTCTAAAAGAAATGTCTTCCATTTCATCATATGTAGGGGATGAATCCTCTAGGGTTTTGAGTGGAGTGTGGTTCTTTCCACTTCCTTCTGGTGGAATTTTGAACAATAAATATATATCACACCCTAGGGTTTATCACAAATAGATCCTTCTACTAAAAGTTATTCAAATGCAAAATGATGTACCTTTTTCAAACCCTGATTGGAAGACTATTTTAGGGCCGACTTGTAACTGAGGTAAAATTTGAATTTCGACTCTTCTAGATATAAAACTTAGGCCAGTGGTACCCTATTCTATCCTCTTTCCAATGCTGCAGGTATGGCCTAATTTGTATGTGCCAACAAAAGGTTATTTCCAATCTCCCAAAGCTTCTTATTTTTGTCATATCCAGAAGAGCGCACTTGTATTGTATTCCACGTGTCCCATATTTTGTTTCTATAGCTAAAACTTCTACCATAGATACTCTTATCTATCTTCTTTCAGAGACAACTAATCTCACTCAATTTGGATCTCGAATGCCTCAAATATGGCATTTTCCTCAAGAACACATGGTTTAGACTAGGATTAGGACTAGTAAAAAACCCTATTTTTTCGCAATTATCTTGGAAACTATAACGGATAATGATCATAATTTTGGACTGGAGAAATTTTGCATGTTTTAGAAGTTGGTTTTTAACCTCGATCTCTGAATCCTTGTAGAAAAAAATTTGTAGAGAAAGTTCCAAGATGAATCGTTTTGCAGAAGCCAGACCCAAGGAAAGAGCTCTGATACCAAATGTTATGCAACCAAGTCCCAGAAATAGCATAAAAAGAGCAGAAATAGACAATAAGAGAGTAATCCATGCCTTAACAATGAACAACAGAGATAAATATCAATGCTCTTCGATGGAGGAACCTCCTTACACAATGTACTGAGTACACAAGATAAGATAAGATTCTATGATGACTAAAATGAGAATATCTCCTTCCTATATATAGGCGACAAAGTTGTACAATGACAACTAATAGACCCACTAATAGACCCAAGCCAACATAAATAATATGTAAAGCACCGCAATATAAGGATTAATGCGCCACATTATATGGTGTAATGTGCCATAATTAAGGGTTTAACACAAGTCCCTTCAATGTTGTTCTCTAGCTTGATGCAGGTAAACTTCCAATTTTCTAGTGCCACAAATGTGTACTCAATTTCCTTAATTTGCAAAACCAATTTGGGTGCCCTTTTGTTGTTCTTTCTTTACTTTAAATCTCTCAAAAAAATGGTGGAGGAGAGATGCATGTCCTTGTAGTCCTAACAACTTGTTTTACAATGTCCTTTGTGTTATATTCATTTCCTCTTGCATTCCACAAAACAAGATCTAATCTCTGTCAATCTTGCTATTTCATATTGATAATACTTCACTTGATGCTCCAACATTTATATTATACTTTTTTCTTTTGCAATTGTTTCATTAGGTTGGTCATGTTAGTTGTTGTAGCTTGGAAAAAGGATTTTCTTACTGATATCATAGCTAAGGGATTTGCATCATTTTATTTAATAATTGGGACTTTAGTAATTATAACAATTTCTAAATCTTTGTATCTCTTAAGTTTCTCATGGGTATGTTGAAGTACCACGCATTTATTTTTCTTTTCAAGAATGAATGAATCAAAAACAAATGCTTACTATTTTTCAATTGGATAGCAATTTTCATAGCTTGGTCTAAGAAACTAGAGATAGCCTCATGTTACAGATTTCAAGTCTAGCATACTAGTGGAACTTAGGATGTTTGGCTCAGGAATCTCTCACTATCCCACATATGTATGTTGTGTTTTATTTATCTATTATCTATCATGATCAAGCACTAGTAGTTATTTCTTCTATTTCTTTTTGAATCCATTCTTGTTTAGTTTCTTCCTCTATGGCCTCTTTCTCATCATTTGTCCTTCTATACCTTATTCATTTTCATCATAGCCTATTCATAGGATCTTCCTCATTTGTATATTTTTTCTTTGGTCCAAGTATCATTTTGATGAGATCAATTATACTTCAAGATCTACCAATGATGAGAAGTTGTGCCTAAGGGATCAGGTCTCCTAAATTTGTATTCACTAAAATGAAAGGTTTTATGTGTCTCTGCTTCTATTGTTATTTATTTTGTTGTGTGAATACTATATGGCCCTCTACCTAGTGGTAGAGAAGTCCATGGTGCTTTCTTATCTCTTACTAGCAATGTCGCAAGCTAATGTACACAATTTTGATAGGTTATCTCTATAATAAAGAGTTTTTAAGGTATGAATTTCAATAGAACGTGTGTAGAATTGGATGCTCTCTATGTTCTTAGGATAAGTGTATAACTCCATCATGTACCAATTACCCATTATACTCATCACTTCCATCTCTTCCTCTATCATATATGGGCTAGCTTGCAGAACACTAAAGTGTATAGGGGAGAAATAAAATTATCATAGATTATTATAATCGCGGTCCTATATTTGTGCTTCCACAAGATTTAGAAAGAAAATGGATGGGCTTGTCCTCTAGTTTCCAGTCTCATATCATCCCTATGAAGTTATTAGACACATAGATCATATCCACTATGGAAGGTGACATATAAAAACTATGGAAATGTCAAGATCGGTTTCTTTTGCCTTAGAGATAGCATTCCTAAAGTGCCAAATAAAATACTTAACAAGTTGAAAACTTCGCCAACTTCAATTACTTCATATATTAACATAATCCATGCTTCCTTGAATTCTATTGGACCTTTTTCACCGTATAACTTACGAAATAGTGCCACTACATACCTATAAGGTAGTCTAAATTTTAAGGTTTTGAGAGTATCGTGATAATTTTTCTTGTGGTGAACCTTTACCCACTCTTCACTCATGTTGACTTCTATTTTGGGGATCTTTTTGTAGATATCCAAACTTGATGGTTGGATTGAGGCTATCACTTTCTCGTTCTCATATTTGATTATTTTATTTTCAAAATCAACTTGACTGGTTGGAAAGAGGATATTTCTTTCTCATTCTCATATTTGATTAGTTTATTTTCAACTCAACCTGACTAACCAACCATGAAATTACTTTTGTTATGGGTATCGGGGCTAGTCTAGTTTCTACCTAGTGGAAATGAGATTTCCTTATCGATTGATATACTTTCAATGAAAGCCTCATGGGTAGTTTTCATGTTTGATTAATTGGTAAATCTCACCCCATTAAATCTCACCCCATTAGAGCTACTGGTCTATAACTGTCTTGCATTCAATGTCACCAAAACATGGTTTAACTCTCTCTTCCACTATTGAATTTATGTAAGACTCCTCATCAAGTATAACCTGAGTCTAGTCTAGTTGCTACATAGTGGAAATGAGATTTCTTTATTGATCGATATACTTTGAAATCAAAGCCTCCTAGGTAATTTTTATTTTTGGTCATTTGTTAAATCTCACCCTACTATAACTACTGGTTATTACTATATTGCATTCAATGTCACCAAAATACTATGCAACTCTTTCTTCCACTATTGAATATATGTTAGCATCCTCATCAAGTATAATTTGAGGAACTTTTCCCTTGTCTTTGGATTTCTTCCTTGGTGCCATTTTGTCAACTTATACTTCACATAATAATACATTCACCCATTAAGGTTGTTATAAAAATAACTGGAATGGATCACTAAATTATTTGTGACTTCTGGAATGAGTTGGACTTACATAAATTTTGGCAATACAAGCCATGCTTGAATTTTTCCATTTTACTACCCATCCCAAGCATTTGTAGGTATGTCTATACTGAATTTGAATCTTATTAATCCATTAGTAAGATTGTTCATCATCAACCATGGATAGTGTCCACAAGATAGGAGGCGAATCTCGATTGGGGTATGGGATCTTTCTACACATGCCAAAAGATTTAATGTGAAATGGTAACCTTCCAATAGCCTATCATGTGCATTTGCACATTTTGACCATAATATCATGGTGCTCTTGTCCTTATTAGCTTAAATTTGTGAAAGTATCATCCTGTGGCTAGGCCATGTAGGTCAAACAAAATATTCCTTTGCTTTTCCTAAGTTGTTTGTAAGCAAGGACTCGCTCCCTTCTATAAGATGCAACCCTCAGCTCGAACATGAGTTATATGGGGAGATGAATCTATTTAAATTAGTGGATTTCTCCTTAGCTCTCTTAGGGGAAGCTTCTAAAAAAAAACTAGTTATCTTTCCCTAAATTGTTTATGTTCTAATATGGCCTGTGTATTTTAGTAGGTCAAAGCAAACGTACCCAAGGTTTGAACCCTAAACCAAGAAAATTGTTATCTTTATTAACTATTATAAATGAAATGGATTATTAACAATTTGAAAGTTTATTTTATCATGTGCATCTGCACATTTTGACAACAATATCAGGGTGCTCTTGTCCTTATTGGCTTAAATTTGTGAAAGTATCATCATGTGGCTAGGCCATGTAGGTCAAACAAAATATTCCTTTGCTTTTCCTAAGTTGTTTGTAAGCAAGGACTAACTCCCTTCTATAAGTTGCAACCCTCAGCTCAAACATGGGTTCTATGGGGAGATGAATCTATTTAAATTAGTGGATTTCTACTTCCTATAGCTCTCATAGGGGAAGCTTCTAAAAAAAAACTAGTTATCTATCCCTAAATGGTTTATGTTCTGATATGGCCCGTGTATTTTAGTAGATGAAAGCAAATGTACCCAAGGTTCGAACCCTAGACCAAGAAAATTGTTATCTTTATTAACTATTATAAATGAAATGGATTCTTAACAATTTGAAAGTTTATTTTATGAATATAATACAATTATTGAACAAAACATCTTCCTACATCTTGGATAGTCATCCTTGTCATGGAGGATGGCCCATTTTAATCAATCACTTCATCTTGTCCTCACTCAAATTCTAATGCTAACTACACCTTTTCCTTTGATAACTAGGTTTCCAAGTTCGTTCATTTATTTGTGAATTATCCTATCAAATGGTATGTTAATCGCAAGACCACACTACAATATATCCATACGGTGTGTTTCACTATAACTTCTCTTACATTATGTTGTCATTGCGCCAATTCAATAATTTTAATTTTTTTATGATGCGATACATCATTTTTCACTTAGTTTATAATCAAATCAATGTTTTAATATATGACTTTGAAACTTATAACCAACATAGTGTTATGATGTAATTTGAGCCTTTAAATCAATGAAGTATACTATATCACTTGGCTTAACATTTGCAGCTAATATTATGTGTAGTATTTCTCATTGACCTTCAAACTTTATGAATTTCGTGATGTGTTCATTGCACTCTATCTAACTTTGTTTTCATTGTGATGGGAATTGTATGGTTATGAGATTTTGAAGCGATGCAATATGCTCTCCATTACTATCAATCCCACAATGTTCCGAAGTTTTGAAATAATGTGATATACACTTGTATTGTCCCAAACTTTGATATGCAATGCTCTGTTTTGTTATCATGCAACTTGGAACTTTAGCTTTCATGTGATGTGTCCATTGAAAAATGTATTGCATAGATTTGGATTTTGGAAGTTATGGTGTTTTTTGTGCAATGTATCTCATATTTTCACATGTTGGATTTGTTACGTCGCTCTCACTTTTTATTTTTATTGTGGTGTGGATCGTGTCGTTATCAACCTTGGGATCAATGTACAAAGTGTATTGCATGGTTCTAATTATGTCCATTGTGTGATTTTAAACTTTGGTTTACATTTGATATTCAAACTATAGAGCACATTCCCAATGCATTACTTCTCTTCATCCTTTCTTGCAAAGGAAGTCTTTTTACTAAACGAGAAACTGCAATAGAAAAAAAAATGAGTACTTTGAGAATGGGATGTTAACTTTATTGGACCAATGAATCCTCATGTAAGGCATTCAGGTACACAATAAATTATAACCCCAACTAACTATCTCACTCAGTGGGTAGAGAGTTTTTCTCCCTATCTATATATGGCTAAGCTAATTTTCTCGTGGAAATCTCCCTCAACCTGGAACCTTTTAAAAAAAATGACCAACCTTTTTCTAAGCAAATGACCAACTACCTTTAGAACCATTATGTTAATACATATATGTCAAAAACCAAATCCACGAATGCAAACCTTTAGTATTTCCAAACTCGGGTATACTTTAAATTTCCAAACTAAAACTAGAAGGAGGGTCCCCAAGTTGTGAGACATGGAGAGGTAGTTGGTCTCGATACCTTTTCACAACTTTTAAAATTTTCCAATCATTAAATATCTTATTAATCAAACCTCTTGTAGTATTATAGGATTTTCCCTTTCCCATATTCTCGAACACTTCAAATATCATAAATAAAGGACTTGATTTCATCTAAGAAACTTACAACTTTTAGGATGTGCATTGTCACCTTTATTTCGCTTGTTTTGAACAAAAATATGTAGAAGCACCATCTGTTGGAAAACAAAAGTATAATAACACTAATAACCCTTTTTATTCACTTGTGAGTCCTCTACACAACATCAACCAAGAGAATGCCTCAAAATATGCCTCAACCATATGTAATTCCGCTAAAGAGTGTGGAAAGTCGTCTTTTGGGTGCATTAATGGCTCATAGGTATGGTTCAACTAGATTTATGGTGACGTAAATGATGAATTTGAGTCCCTAAAGTCATCAATGTTGAGTACTTCGGCTTCCTAAATGTCCCCATCAAGTATTGGGATCCCCTTTTTAATGAAAAGCATTCACTTTGGAACTAGTTCTTCATTGGAGCTCAAAACTTACCTATAAATCGAAGCAATGGGTAGTATTTGAAAAAAGAGAAGAATTGTAAGGTTATGTCGAAGGAATAAATGTGGGGATCACAAATCTTACTCTCACATCTCTATTAGTCATTGTCCTTATGCTTGCTTGTGCTGATTCCTCAAGGAAACAAGTGTTCTTCATTCACCATTGTTAGATAAAGCTCTCAAGAAGGAAAAAGACCAATCCCAAGAAAAGTGTTGAATTCCAGTTGCTTCCAATCACTCTTCCAAAATGATATTATACATTTTTATGCTTTTCCATTTGATTAATATATAAGTATTGTTATTTCCAGCCACTTCTTATGTTTGAATGACATTATTGTAATTAATCTTTTATATAATTACTTACATGTTTCTTATTTGTTTATTTTCATTTAAAATAATCTTATACATGTCCCGAACCTAACAATTGTGTATTGACTAGCTCTCAACCTTGTTAGAACTTGGAATTTTGCTTACCAATACAACAAAATCACTAAAACAATGTGCAATATTGCTCAATGGGAAACTTATGTGATGAAAATTTCGATAAAAACTTTAATAGCACATTTGAAGAGTCATTTGATTCATTATTTCCCTATAACCGTTCGTTTAAGTGGTGTCATTGCACTATAATGCTTTATTATATGCTGGTGGATAGCTCTAAAAGGTTACTGTATTTTTGAAAATGGTTACTGAGATTTGTCCTTTTGATCAGATATAATTTGCTCATCACTTGTAATGACTATAGGTTTTTACTGTTCACATGAGCTCTTTAAGGAGTATTATCATGACTGTTACTACCGGCTATAAGGCTGGGACTTTTGATGTTAATGGTTTTTGGGCCATCTATCAATTGTAAATAAATATATTTACGACTTTTTTCCTTGGAAAAAAGCTCTAAAAGGTTACTCCGCAATAAAATAAAATGTTTATTTCCTCATTTACATAAAATAATATAATAATTTGGAGGTGCATTTGAAAATACAAATAGACATGGATATTATGGGTTGTAAATGTTATAGTTGATTTCAATGCTAGAAATTTGGATTATTCTTTGTAAATTATTATGTATATTAATGAAATGAAAGTATGGTTATAATTTTTTTTCACATTTTTATGGAATAAAATAGAAAGTTATTGGTTATTGTTCATGTTTATTTGAATCTTTTTTGTTAAGTTATTAGCATAACCATTTTAATAAGCATAACTAACCACTTAGTTTTTTTTTTCAAGAAGAAAAAACATGTCCTTGTTATTCAACTGAATCAAAAGACATTAAATCATACATCAACCATTTATGACCGTGACTGCCCCCCAAGGATCTAGTCAGGAGGAATGGCACATAATATCAAAGAGATACCCATCAGAATAATGTCTCATCATGTGAAGAGGACTGTCTGTTCAGTCACATCGATCGAGATCCAATAATACTCCGAGCAGCGATCTAAAGAGATGCACTTTCATGTGAGTGACAGCTACATAATCAGGGGAAATCCCATCATACCAGAACAATTACTTGCAAGGAAAGTGTGAATACCTCATAATATTCTCAAAAGAGCTGAATATATTCAGAATAAACCAGGAGGTTCTCATCATATTCCATAAAGCAGCCCTTTCCTTGGGGCAATGAAAGTGCCTTTTTAGAAAGACGGTCAGCAGTCTTGTTGTGCTCTCGATATATGTGAGTGAAGGACAATTCCTGGAAGCTAGAGGCTAGCTTTTTAGTCTCCCTACACCAATGAACAAGTTCAGGTGGGGAGAGAGCAGTCGATCCCTTTGCCCAATTGATGATTATCTGTGAATCACCATAAACATGTGCAAGAGGGATCCCCATCATATGGGATAAGTGCAAGAGTGCCCAGAGACTGAGCAACTCTGCCTTGGTATTAGTGCCATGTCCAACTCCTACTGTGAATTCCAGGTAGTGGGAGTCACTGAGATAAATGCAAAAGCCAGCACCAGCAATCATGTTCTTAGATGCACCATCCATAAAGCCACAGGGAAAGTTTTTAACAGGAGGAAGTCCAATATTCCTGCTGTGCTTTTTTTTAGTAACAGTTCCCTGCTTTGGTGAATGTACAGACTGCAGAATTTGTTGGATGATGCTGTGTATATCCCTGAACTTTCCTTCAAAAATAGCCTGGTTACGGGCTTTCCCTTAGTTTATGTTGATAGGTATAACTAATCACTTAATTTTGTGAAGATAGCTGACCCTTAAACAAAGCTAAAACATATAATTTAGTATCTATTATTCATACCAAATTGTTAGAGTTAATATAAGCACAAAACAAGTACTATTTAATGAAAAAATAAATAAAACCTGATATGAAAAAACAAAAACAATTTGTTACCCGTTTCTTTATCTTTAAGCACTTTTTAACTAAAGCTTATTTAAATCTTAATCAAGATGCATTTAAGCATAATTGTTGATTCGTTAAAGCAAGTCCAAAATCTGAGATAATATGTAAATACCTATCAATATAATTAACATATATTTACATTCACTAATGCTAATTTAAATTATATAATTGTTCATAATTATTCATTTCAAATGAATGAAAATAACATATAATATATTGTGGGGATGAAATAAAGTAAATTATGATTATATATACACTGAAATGAAAATATGGTTATAACTGTCTTTTAAGCATATTTTATATAACACCCATATTTCCATGGAATAAAATAGGAAAATAGTGGCAATTGTTCATGACAACTCTAAGAGGTATTCCCTTTGTTAAGTAACTAGCATATATTTACATTTGACTAATACTAATTTAAGTCATATACTTGTTCATTTCAAATTGGTGAAAGTAACATATTTAGTCATATAATTGGAATAAAGTAAATGTGTAGGCAAAGGCAAGACCTCGTCTTCATTAATTAAAAATAAACGTAATAAATTTGTTAAAAAAATTATATTTATTATCTAAATACATATAATAAGTATAAAACAAGACAATGCTAAAATAGTGTAAATACAGAGTTTTTTTTTTTTTTTTCAGAGGAAAAAATACCAGTCTTTGATATTCATATGAATCAAAAAGACATATTAAACATTGCATGAGACAGTCCAGACTGTCCATGTTCTTCACCACCGGCCATATGGAAGTCCATCATCACAAAAAAACATACAATGCAACCAACTGAACAGCATACAAACCTACCAACTGAACATCATACAAACTGTACAGCAATCAAACATAAACAATACATACAGACAGAACAGCCAGCAATAACAGCAGGAAGAAGAAAACTAAGTCTGTTCATATACAGACTTATTCATCATCCCTGAAGGTTCAGGTCAGATATACCTTCTATCAGTAGTGTCCTTTAAACATATCCTCCCAGGAAATCAAAGCAACCAGCTGAAGATCAATTCCAGACAGGCAGTAAAAGGAATACAAAATATCACATGTCCAGATGCTACAGGATAAATAGAACAACCATCAAAATAAAAAGAACAGCCATCAAAATAGGGAGAAAGGACCCTCCCCAATAGCCAAACCATCCAAATATTTCAAGAAATATCCATAACCCAGATTCATTTTAAGTGCCTTCTTTGATAGATCATCAGCTAGCTTGTTGAGTTCCCGATATATATGTTTGAAGGTCACAGGTGGGGCCAAGTGCAGCATTGAAAAGATTTCATCACACCAATGTTTCAATGTGGGTATATTAAGGGTGGAAAGTTTTCTCACCCATGATATAACCACCATTGAATCACCAAAGATCATGTGAACGGGCAATCCCATCAGCTTGCAAACTCTGAGTACAGACCATAGAGCTAGCAGTTCCGCACGATTATTGGAGCATAATCCACAGCCCACAGAAAAACAAAAGTAATGGGTTTCACTTATATAGATCATGAAACCAGCACCTCCCATATTCCTTTGTACCGCACCATCAAAGTAAGCAACCGGGAAGACATGAACAGGCCTAGAACCTATCTGCCTATGCTTTATTTTTGGATGAGGCACAGGGTAAAGGGCATACAGACACTCAATCCGAGAGATAAGCAGGGAGGCTAGAGGTTTCCCATCTTCAAAAAGGCAGTGATTACGGAGGAGCCACAGTGACCAGAAAATAATTATAGGGATATACCGATAAGAAACAGATAGTGCATGATTGCTAAACCAGTGATCTAGGAAAGACAACACAGAGTCATGTGGGGAGAAGGTAAAGCCCAGACTTCTCGAGAAGTGGGTGAATATGTTCACTGCAAAGGGACACATAAGGAATAGATGATCACATCCCTCTAAGTTATTTTCACAAAATACACACCTGCTAGGACCATTGAACCCACGAGACTGCAAATGATCCCAGGTGAGAATTATATCCCTGACCAGCAACCAAGTAAAGCATATGAACTTCAGCGGAAGCTTTAATGACCAAAGTATAGACAAGACCGGGTTATGTTCCTCCACATAAAAGTTTTTTACAATACAGTCATAGCCAATAGATGCACAGATAGGACCTGCATAGTTCCCATAGGACCACAAGAGCTTATCATTTTCCTCCTTTAATCTGATCCTATTGAATTCGAGTCCCTTAATATATAAACTCCACTGATAACTCCAAACTTCACATAATTCTAATTCCTCGGCAGAGAACCAGTGTCTTGTTGAATGATTTAATGCCTGATCAAGAGTGGTAATGCCATAGTCATCCAGATAAGTCCTCAAATCATCAGACAGGATAAAATTACAGCCCAATCCAACAATTGGATCCGCTCCAACTCTGACCTCAGAACCATTCCCAACCTGCCAAGTAAGTCCACTTCCAACCCAATGCAAAGTTTTTAAAAAGCCCATCCAGATAGGGGATACCTTCCAAAGTCTATACTTTTTGAGCCTGCACCAGGACTGAAGTGATAAATTATTCATATATTTGGTTCTCAGAAGTTGGTTCCAAATACCAGGAGTGCTCATGGCATACCAAAAATTCTTCATCCTTAATGAACAACAAAAGTGTGGAAGGTGTTTAATACCCCAACCTCCCAGTGAAATAGGACGAGCCAACAAATGCCAATCAACCAGGTGAAACTTTTTCTTTTTGGCAGAGGACCCCCAAAGGAAAGAGAAGATAAGAACCCTTAGTTTATCCAGGATGGATGCAGGGATAGGGAAAAGTGCACACCAATAGACCGGCAAGCTGGTAAGTACAGAACGGATTAAGACCAATCGTCCACCCAAGGATAAAATCCTGTTGGACCAGTGATTAATACGAGATTCAAACTTTGAGAGAAGCCAACACCAGTCCTTAACAAGGTAGCCAGAGGGCTTCAGGAAAAAGCCAAGGGAAGTAAAGCCAAGGTTGAGGTGAGCAAAGCGGTATGGCATAATATCTGAAATTCTTCTTAATACCTCATCATCCATATCAGAGTGAAGGAAACTGGATTTGTTCATATTGATCTTCATACCGGAGGCCTCACAAAAAGTATCAAGTATAACCTTAAATGCAATCCAATCCTCAAAAGTGCCCAGCCCAAAAAGAATCACATCATCTACAAATAGTAGATGTGTGAGAGCAAGATGTTCCGAGATCTTGATACCTTTGATAAGTCCATTCCGCTTAGCATCTGCAATTAGAAGGCTAAGACCTTCGATGACTAAAATAAAAAGCAATGGTGATAATGGACAGCCCTGTCGAATGCCCCGGGAAGCCGGAAAGAAGGAGGAAGGAGACCCATTGACAATGACAGCAAAATTTGCAGAAGAGATACACCCCATAATCCAGTTCACCCCCACAAGAGGCACCCCAATCTGAATAAGAAGCAGCCTGATGTAAGTCCAGTTTACCCTGTCGAAGGCTTTAGACAGGTCCAACTTCAGAATAAGAGCAGATTTTTTCATGAGTTTTACAGAGTGGAGGACTTCTTGAGTAATGGCAACAGGTCCATGAATAAGGCGGTTCTTAAGGAAGCCAAACTACTGAGGAGAGATGAAAGAATCCAGAAATGGCTTAAATACAGAGTTATAACATTAACCAAAAAAAAACTAATTGAATAGACAACAAGCTCGAGGTAAAAAATAAGAACTCGAAAACATGATAGAGTGCCCGAGGAAACCCAATAAAATAGTACCAAAAACATTCAGCTATAATAAAGTATAAATAAACAGTTCTGGCATATATAAATGCCAACTGTACTTGACAATTTAGTAACAAAATAGACAAATTATATAGCGGCAGGAATATTACCAATCTGGCCAATAATTTCTTTAGTAAAGTATCCTTGGACCTAGAGAAAACATTTTCTAAAGAGCAAATTATAAGTCAAAAAGATGTAAATCTGATATGTATGGGATCAATGAGATAGTTGGTGCCAACAGTACTGTGGAAACTACAGTTGAATGATCTCTTTTGGTACCAATTCGTCATCACTAAAACATTGACTCTTTATGAATCCCTCACACTCCAGTGAAGTAGACTGAGATAGCATGTCTGTTTGATTATATTCTTGGTAAATATGTTGGAAGGTGATACCTGAAAAATTTGAGATCAAGGACTTTGTCTTTTCCATCTAGAATCTTAAAACCGCAACTTGTAAGGAGTTCTTATTACTAGCTCAATCAATAATGAATTTTTGGTCCTCAACAACTTGAAGATATTCAATATTTTTATGTCTCACAAAAAAAAGAAGCATCCAAAGTGCCAATAATTCAAACCTTGAATTTGTGCTTGCACCACAGTTCCAACTAATATGATATTTTCTGGAGTGGTTCAACCATAATAGGGCACCCACTCCACCCTGATAAAAATGGGATTGCGAAGCACCACCAAAAAAATCCCTACCCCACCCCAAGGGGAAAGAATGAGGGATCAAGCACCTACCAGATCTTGTTTGACTAGGAAGATATTCCTTATGAAGCACCTTGTATGTAGCTCCAACCTGGATTGCCACCATAATCACCAAGCAACACTTTCCTTCAATATACAAGAATTGTGAGCCTTCCAAAGTTCCCAACAAACAAAATCAGGGAGCTCTGCCCAATTATGATTACTTTGTGTCTAGGAATTGTAGCAAGAAGGAAAGGGAACCACACTCTAGTACCTAGAAAGGTTAAGGCATCTAGAGACAAATAGTAATACATCACATGTTGTTGGAAAGGCGATCAAGTGCACAAGGTGCGACAAAGAAGATGTCGACAAGTGGCGAAGTCAAGCTGCGCAAGAGAAAGATATCGACGAGTATGGTTGACTTGGTCGAATTAGTTAAAAGTTTGGTCCAAGTTAGTTAGAGAGCCAACCCATGTGGACCTTTTTGTAACAACGTAAGCCTATAGATAGATTTAGAAGTAGGATCGAAGGGATCATCATCTTTATCTTTTGTCATCTTGCATCTTTCGGATCATGATATCATATGTTTTGTGATTTGTTTGTAATCTGTGGATGAATGTGTTTTGGTCTAAGGCTTTCGACCAAGGGATGTTTTATAATATTTGAAGCTAATATAAGATGAAGATTGGTGATGGATTTTCTGTCTTCTTTTGTGTCGAATCTACAATGTTATGATCTATAATTTTCCTGTCTGATTTGAATGATGAGCAGTCTTATGGCAATTACTGGTTTAATACATATCGATGTCTTTGTTAAAAGTTGTGTTGTTTAATGTTCAAGGTTAATGATGATAAGTAAATGTTGTGATTGATGTGTTTAAATCTCGGATCCTCGAATGAGACTGCGATAGATAGGAATAGTGCGAAAGTCCCCTTCCTTCTGCGGAAACATGGTTCCTACATTCCTCCCTCAAGCATCTCGGGTGAGACTGCATCTGCTTCGCAGGTGTTGTTGGATAGGGTAAAACCTATTTGGGTCAGTGTTTAAGGAGATTGCGCCGAATGGTGTCGACAGATTTGTAGGTGAACCCCTGTCGATTGACTGTGTGTCAACAAATGGTTCCATTGTCGATACCATAGTGCGAGGAAGAAGGGGACATGTTGTGGCATCAAACAAAACCAGAGATCCAGGATTGGTTCGATCAGAAGGCCTGAGAATTCGCAGTGGAAGAAAACCAAAGTTCAATATTATCGACAGAAAAGTGGCTGGGAGAATATATTTACTCTGGTATTCACGAAGTGTTCTTTGTTGAGTTTTTGATTATTTTGTATGAGTGGTTGGTGTAGCTTACTTTCCAGAAGAGGAACTTCCAAGGAGGCAAACCCAATTAGTGGACCCCTGAACTGATCCAATGGCTGCAAAAGGTCAACAACAAGGCGTAAAGAGTTGTCAAGTGTGGATTGACAGCATTTTGGAAGGATATATCACCGATTTTGTTGTCGACACTGTCAAATCATATAGTGACACAGAGAGGGAATTCTTCAAGGAACCAAGGGGGAGATTTATGTTGTCTTTACAACTATGGATTAATATGCTCATCTGCAAACAAGGAATACTAAAGATGAACTTTGACGAATAAAGATTTGGTGTGTGGAGGTTGTGGGTACCACGAAGACAAGGGTTGAAAGTAATGATACAGGGTAGATGGATGGAAGTTACGACGATACTGTGAGGGAAGTCGAGGAAGAGTGTGGTCTCTTACGAAGTGGGGTGAGATTCCAGGAAGAGAAGAGGTAGAGGACTGAGGAGAGTTCTGGTGCGACTAAAACAAGAAACTGCAAGAGGAGACAACAAGGGACTAAGCGACCCTACAGTGACGAAGGAAACGACTAGGCTACACCAGATCCTGAGGAAGGACCGACCCAAAGAAACAACGTACCTACACCTCTGCGCACTACGCCAAGTTCAGGAGGAAGAAACATTAACTCTTCGCAAGGTTGTCATGTGTGTCAACACAATAGTAACAATACTGGATCAACGAATACCGGAAGGAGACCCAAAATGCAGGTGATGACGTGAAGTTACCCTTGTTCTAGGGTAATGGGACCGAGGATCCCAAATAGTATTGGTTTCTATGCGAAGTTGTATGGACTGTAAAGCAAGTACAAGATGAACACATCAATAAAGGACAACTAGCGACGACCTTTCGAGGCCGGGCATTGGATTGGTACATGAAATTTGTACAAGTACTGACAGGGCATCAACAAAAGACCCCGGTGCAGATCCAGACTGGACTAATCAAAGAATTCAAAACTCCAAAATCCGAGTCACAATACATTACTGAATTGAAGGAGATAAAGAAATATATGAATGAGTCTGTGTGGGATTTTGATCAACGGTTTAAAACTCTAATGGCTAAGTTTAGCTTTGGGATGAGCGACGTCCATCATAACGAATGGTTTATCGGAGCCTTGGTACCGCACATTCATATGCCATTGATGCAGCAAAATATTGCGACGCAGATCGAGGCTTTGGAAATTGCGATGAAGTTGGAAGCTTCACCAGTTGGCGAAACCCAATTTATGAGTCGATAGCCAATTATTGCCAATAGTTCCATTGCCACTGTGGACAATAAGATAATCCAAATTAATCATGCCAAACAATCCGAGGGAAACTAAAAATGCCAAATGATAATTTGAACTTTATTGGACCACCGAGAATTGGATCTCCCCCCACTCTAATTGAAGCCCCATTGCAAGGAATCTAATGGCATCCATCTACCAAGAATATGAAAAGATGAAACAAGATAATTCCACATATTTGAAACTCTTTTGACATGCTTATTTCCAAATCGGATCCATTGCAGAACATATGTGCTCTTTAAATTTTTCCATGTAATGACCCTACTCCAAAGACTATCAACAAATAGAAAATAGATCCCACCACATACTCTTAGCAACCAAAGCCTAGGAAAAAGGCGGAGAATTTGTAATCTCTCGGCAACCCAAAAACTTAGGCCTGGATAAATATTCCTATTTCACTAAGTGCAATTTAGCTTTGTCTTTTGCCCCAAACCAAAGAAACCGGAAAACTCTGTGCCTGATCCCTAAGAGGATAGATTCTGGGATCTTTCATGGTTAGGACCAGTATACCAGATGATTAACCAACATCAACTTCACTAGAGTCAGACGACCCCCCATAGCGAGTAACCGCACACACCAATGGTTATTTCTCTTATCAAATCTTTTAAGTAACCATTGTCAGTCCCCCACTGAATAATTATTTGGTTTGATGTAAAAACCCAAGTATTTAGTACTCTCAACCAGAGGGAACACCTGAAAGGAAAAAATACCAATCTATAGCGGAACATCTCTGTCAACGCCAAGGTCCAAGAACATCGACTTAGTATCACTAACAATCATACTTATTACCCTACATAATAAGTCCAATTTTTTTCTTTATAAATGTTGTTGCTTCAAGTGATGTTAGTTTTTAAGACTCTTCTTTGCATAAAAAGTTAGATTCAACATAATATTGAAATGAATGTATATTCATAAAGTTTGATTAAAAAATTACTATACAAATACATTAAAAATTATTACTTTCAATAAATATAAAACTATGAAAATAAAATAATAACAACAACTCTCTTATATTCATAAAAAATTACTAATGACAACACACTTATATTCATATGAAATGTCTATTTCACTTATATAAGTAACTAACTGAATGATGACGACAACACACCTATATTCATATGTTTTGGAAAATCTATAACAAGAACTCAAACAAAGAGTTTAAACCACAATCCAAAACCACACATGTTTTGGATGACTATTATTTAATTCAAAGTGCAACCTTATCCATGGTTTATTCCTATCCTAACTAAAGGATATATAATGTTATAACTTTGGATGACTATTATTTAATTCATAGTTTATTTCTATCCATGGTTTATTCCTATCCTAACTAAGTATATATAATGTTATAAACTTATCCATACTTGGTCTCTATTCAAAATAATGGAGTAAACTAAGGGATCTGAGTAAGAATTCGAGTCAAAATAAGGTTTTTTATTTTATAATAATATTTAATTATATAAATATATATTAAGATTAAAAAATCATTAAATTTAATAATAATATGATTATACAAATATTAAATATTTTATTGACATTGTATATATAATTTTTATAATACATTTTTATTATATATATATATATTAATATTAATATAATAAAATAAATATATAATATTATTTATGTATATTCCTTCAATAAAACCAAAAAATCTCTTGGTGTTACATCCTCTACACCATTCAAATTTGATACCAACTCTTATAAGATTTCCATTCTTTTTTGAACCATTATTCTTTATATATTCTAAAGCTTGAGCCTAACCACGACACTTTAATTCTTATTTGCTTGTTTTTTTTTTTTTAACTATAAACATATATAAGTGCAAGGCTCAACTATTGTCTCAAGTACTCAAAAATATTATAAGACTTTTCAAATATTGTTTTTTAGATTTAAAATAAATTTAATTTAATCTTTTCATTAGTTAATCAATTATATCTCTTAAATACAGGCATTTGACCAAAGCTTAATTATTTCACCAAAGCTTAACTACGTTGTTTAAGAGCCGATTACCTACCTAATTGACCTAAAATATCTTTTTCATTATGCCCCACGCATATGAGGGATTTTCTCAAGCTTCGTGAACCTTTTTGTGATGAATATAAAATTGTTAAGATTTTGATGTATATAATTCAACCTATAATCTTACAAAGATTTTCAACTGCTCTTACAAAGATTTTCTATGTTGAGCTTCGTAACATTGGTAATCTTCTTTCAACTAACAAACTAGATGGGAACCATAACCTTTTAATAAAAAAATGCAAGTTTAAAAAGGTTATGTGGGTAAATTTCTTGTAGTTATTTTGTAGTTGTTTATGAATTTTATATTACATACAATAATGCAATATATGCTTATAAATTTAAGTATTTGCATGTGGATTTAAGAAATAGAAATGTATGTGCATGGGCATTATATAATTAGCAATATCCAACTCGTTGTAGTCCATTTAATGTGGTAACATCATGTCTATTGCCTCTGCATTAAATGGGTTGTAGTAGGTTGAATATTGCTTGCCATACAAAACACCTTATTGTAAGAGAGTATAATTTGTAGCATATCATTGGCTAGTTGTAGTCATTCATTAGCGTATAGATCATTAGATAAACAAAATGTGTGCTCCTAAAAGTGTAGAGTTAAGTTTAACAATTAAGTTTTAAAGTGCAAATTAAAATAATATGTATATTTTTTACACAAACCATTGATTTTGATTTGTGTTTGTATAAGTAAAAATTAAGTATAAAAGGGTCATGGGAATTTGGTTATAACAAAATGTCCATTAAGATTTTATTTGTTTATTATAATTTACTTTATTTAAATAATAAATTATGGTGAAAAGGGTTGAAATTTGTGCAAATTTCAAGTAAATGTTGGAGAAAGCACCTTTAAAAACTTAAAATCCAATCCAAAAAAGATTCTTCAAGGTACAAGTTCATATTAACAACTCATGAATAGATTATATATATCCAATCAACAACTGGCTCACTGAGAGCATACATGTCACAAAGTGGGCTTAGAACCTGGGAAGGTAACATGTTTTCCTCATAACCACTCAGCTACATATATTTGAATCTATGTGTGTGTAGAGAGAGAGAGAGAGAGAGAGAGAGAGAGAGAGAGAGAGAGAGAGAGAGAGACAGTAATGACCCAACTTGAAATTTCTAAAAATGGCATAATTTGGGAAAAATCGAGATTAACTAGGATTGACTCTAGGGGTTCCAAGTGGCACCAAATGGTCCCGAATTTGAAATGGACTGATATGATGAGTATTAAAACCTCTCAAGGGACTCTCTGATCACTTTAGGACTAACTTCATACCTCTTCAACTCCATTTGGAGCTAATGACAAAAAGGGAAAAATTACTAGGAAATTGTAATGAAATCCCCCATAGGGTGTAGGCCAAATGGGATTCCCAACTCATGTGCGATCCTCCCAAATTTGTAAGTAGAGTATGGGGACTGATATAAAACCTCATGGAATATCATTACATGTGGTTATTAGTTCTGCAAATTGGTTATAGAGTTCCACATTCGTTTGATAACTTTTAGTGAAATTGCTTAAGGGGAAATTACATTGATAGCTCCATTTTAACTCATAAAAAGAAAATAAAACAGTTTAGAACAGGGTATGATGAATGAATAACATATACATCATACAAATATATTCCTCAATGACATTTAACATCATATAAATTCCTCAATACATATCAGATACATAACTCCTTCGAAATGGACGCTAACATATGAATACTAGTCAAACAATAGCTTGGAAATGTGGGAATTTTTGCACATTTATTTATGATAATTCGAATTACATAGTGTAGGGACAAAATATTACATATCCAAACATCATGTACCCAAGATTGGGAATCAAGCCAAGTGCAAGCACCACTCCCACAAGTGCGCCATCATATGAGATCATGGGGAATAGTGAGATAGGGATGAAAGAAGGGGGAAATAGACGAGTCTCGAACTGTATCAGCATTCAATATACAACTAAAAGACTTCATTCAGATTGAAATGAGAGTTCTGGATGGCCTCTCCAATAACCAATTTGGAAAGGAATCCAACTCCCTCGAAATTGGTTCACTAGCAGGGACAGTGAACACTCACTGTGCAATGAGCAAGCAAGAGATTTCCAAAATGCCAAAGGAAAATTATCAAAATGATCAAAATCCATTCTCCTTACTCATGAAATATTTTTATAATATTCATGGGATCTACTAAGGTCAAATTTCCCTCTATAGGCTTCCTCCAATTCATCCTAGTAGATTAGTAACTCCTATGACACTTGTCCTCTTCCTCATGCTTCAATTCTTTCCCCAATTTGAATCGCTGCCTCTAACCCCCAAATGCACCCTCTTGGTGGTTATTTCTAGCCCTGTCATGTCATATTTGTCATAGTTCTGCAATCATGTATGTAATCAAGTGTGGATTTGTCATATAATCCTTCATCATATTTCTCATAGAATGCAATGAATCACCTTCCAAGTGGCACACATTGTCTTCCTAGTCTCTTCCTCTTCCATGGGAGTTACTTCCCTTCGCCAATTTGAATTCCTTGGCTGATGATATGTTACTTGACACCTCTTTACCTCCCAAGAACATTTCATTCCCCATAATTTCGAATTTGGATGTAGGTTGTGACAAGTGTAGAGAGGAATCTAGCCACCCAACGACTCCATGAGGCTCCAAGTGTCTCCATGAAGGAATGCTACTTTATTTTCTCCACATTTATTATTTATATCAACCAATTTATTGTGTATATGGTAAACTAAGGTCCTCTTTGGTATCATAGCTCCCTTATGTTAGATTTTTAACATTAAGCTAGCATATCATTAGGATCTTTAACTGAGAGAACAACAACCACAACAATCAAACATAAGAGACAATGAACACAGTGTTTTTCCTCAGGGAAACCATAAATGGAGAAAACTCTGCAACTTCCTCAGAGATAGAATTAGCACCAAAATTAAAACCCCAAAACAGTAAGATGATCTCCCGACAGCAGTAACCTCTTTCTTCCTTGTCCCGGTGTCTTTCTCTTTCTCAGCTATGTGCTACAACTGAGTGTGGATGAGTGTGTGATAAATAGAGAGGCCAAATCTCTATTTATACTCATTCTCGACATGACTAAAACCCTACTAGGTCCGACCTCTCTAGGAGAGTCTAATAACCCTAGTGCCCTGGAACTGCGGGGACTTTAACCTTTAGACAATAGGAGGGTTACCTACAATGACTTGACATGACTTGTTTACATTATAGATCCTCCCAATAGGAACATCGAGGCATGACAAGACACAAGTACATCCTAGAATAAACATCAAGTTACAATAGATAAGAAATACAAGTGAATACATTCTGAAGTTACAATTACATCAACACTCCCTCTTAACTAGGAAGGTATTCTCTTGACACAAATTTTCATCACTGGTCTTCTTCTCTGGATCATCTCATCATTTGCATATTCAAGTGATCTTTGTCTTCAAGTCATCTTCATCTTTGGATCTGGATCATTACTCGATCTGGATCATCATCAGTGGATCTGGATCATCACTGGACATCATCATTGGATCTGGATCATCACTCGATCTGGATCATCACTGGACATCATCACTTGATTTGGATCATCACTCGATCTGGATCATCACTGGACATCATCATTGGATCTAGATCATCACTTGATCTAAATCATCACTGGACATCATCACTGGATCTCGATCATCACTCGATCTGGATCATCACTGCAAGATCATCATCACTGGATCTCGATCATCACTTGATCTGGATCATCACTGCTAGATCATCATCACTGGATCATCACGGGTGCTATCTCATGATTCTTCTTGTCACAGGAAGTTCTATAGAGCCAGCCCTTTTTCATGTTGGTTGTAGGCCTAGCCTCCATGAAGGTCTTCTTCAACACTTATATCTGACACCAATTCAGAATGGCCCACCCAACACTTCCATATGACCTACTCATCAGAAAGGCATGCCCAGCACTCACATTTGATCATATAGGAACCAATCCTATAATCACATCAGAAAGGCCTAGCACTCACATTCACCATCATGATAGGACACAACTACTATCATCTGTCAAAAGGCTCAGCACTTACATTTGACCTACTCGTCAAAAAAGGCACAGCACTCACATCTGACCTACTCGTCAGAAAGACACAGCACTCAGATCTAACCTACTCGTCAGAAAGGCACAACACTCACATCTGACCTACTCGTTAGAAAGGAACAACACTCACATCTGACCCACTCATCAGAAAGGCATGCACTCACATCTGATCTTGTAGGAACCAATCCTACAGTCACATCAGAATGGCCCCTAGTGCCATACTGAGCTACCTGGTAACTGACCAGGTGCCTCCATTCTCCCAGACAATGGCAGTAGCCCTTACATCTGACCTACTCGTCAGAATGGCCAGCACTCACATCTGACATGGGAGGAACCTAATCCTTTAACCATGACATAATGGCTTAGCCCTTACATCTGATCAAGTGGGAACACATCCCTCTATCACATCATAATGGCCATGCACTCATATCTGATCATGTGAGAACACATCTCACAGTCATATCAGAATGGCCCTTAGTCCCAGACTAAGTTTTCCTGGTACCTCACCAGGCAGCTCCATTCAAAGAATGGAAATAGCCCTTATATCTAATCATGTAGGAACCAATCCTACAGTCATATCATAATGGCTCAGCACTCATATCTAACATATAAGGAACCAATCCTCTCACCATGACAAAATGGCTCAACCCTTACATCTGACCATGGAAGGAACCAATCCTCTCACCATGTCAGAATGACTCACAAACTCATCACTTCCCTTTGGAGGGAACCTCGATCTGGAGAACACCAAGCTTCTCCCTGAAGTACTCAAACTTCACCCTAGCCAATGGTTTTGTCAACACATTAGCTATATGTTCGTCCGTCGCAACATACTGGAGCTTCATTTCTCCACTCTGCACCATATCCCTTATATAGTGATACTTGATCTCGATATGCTTCAACTTGTAATGGAACACCGGATTCTTTGACAACTTCACACAACTCTGGTTGTCAGAATATATACAAGTAGCATCCAACTGGAGATTAAATAAATCAGACATTAGCTTCTGCATCCATACTGCCTCACAACTAGCTGAAGAAGCTACGACATACTCTGCTTCAGTTGTACTCAATGCCACATAGGATTGCTTCCTACTAAACCAAGAGATCACACCTGATCCCATATTGAAGCAACATCCTAAAGTGCTCTTCCTATCGATGGCACTGCCTGCCCAATCTGAATCAACATAACTCTCCAAGTTAATCTTCTGATTCGACTCATACTTAAGCCCATAATCAACTGTACCCCTTAGGTACCTCAAAATATGCTTTGCAGCAATCAAGTGAACATTTCTCGAATCTATCAGGAACTGACTCAAGGTGTTCACAGCAAAGCAAATATCTGGTCTTATGTTCGTCAGGTACATCAAGGACCCAATCATCTGACGATACATCATAGCATCAACCGAATTTGATGAAGCATCGCTCAATAGCTTCAGGTTTGATGCCATAGGTGTGGCCATAGCCTTGCAGTCCATCATCCCAAACCTCTTCAGAATCTCTACTGCATACTTCCCTTGTCTGAGGGATATTCCATCTTCATTCTGCCACACCTCCATGCCTAGAAAATAATGCATCATACCCAAGTCCTTCATTTCGAACTCAGCAGCAAGCTTCCTCTTTGTATCAGCAATCAACCCATCCATACTTGTTACAAACAGATCATCTACATACAGTAGGAGTATCACTGGGTTGCCATTTTCAACCTTGTAGTAAATATTGGAATCTGCTTTACTCTTAGTAAAGCCCAAACTGGATAGAAAGTTGTCAATTCTGCCGTACCAAATCCTAGGTGTATGTTTCAAACCGTACAGGGCTTTCTTCAATCTGCACACATGAGACTCTCTGTCATGTGTCTCGAAACCGAGTGGTTGCTCTACATACACTTCCTCTTCTACTACACCATTCAAGAATGTAGTCTTGACATCCATTTGGTTTATCTTCCACTTCATCACTGCAGCCAATGTTAGGGTACACAGGGTACTCCAAAAAGACCGAACACCAAGAACAACCGCTTCACACAAATAGATCACAGATCAATACACCAATGTTTGTCACGTGGTTAAAACCCTCGAGAGGGAAACAGTCCAC
>LPNX010054112.1:647624-696919 GCA_001517045.1 Pseudotsuga menziesii
GCTCTAAGAGCTTACTTAAGGCCATATAAGGATTTCTTAAGGAGACAAACAAGGCTAGAGTTATTCTGAACATATCCAGGAGGTTGTTCCATGTAAATTTCCTCATGTAAATCACCACGTAAGAAGGCAGACTTGACATCCATTTGATGGACTTCCCAATTATGTAAGGTTGCAAGAGAAAGAACAAGGCGGATGGAGTTCATTTTTTCTACAAGGGCAAAGGTTTCATTGTAGTCAATCCCTTCAACTTGGGAAAAACCTTTGGCAACGAACCTTGCCTTAAGTCTTTCAACACTTCCATCTGATGCATACTTAGTTCTATATACCCATTTACATCTTATAAGTTTTCTTCCTTTTGGAAGAGGAACAAGATCCCAAGTATTGTTCGCCATTAAGGAACGATATTCTTCATCCATAGAGGCATCCCAATCTGGATTTCCTGAAGCTTCTGCAAAAATTTCTGGATCATGATTCTCAGAAACTTGAGCCAAAAGAGAAGAGGCTCGCTGAAACTAAGAACGTGTTCGACGTTGATCTCTAGGATCACCTGCAAGATCACCAGCTGCTTCACATGTTGAAAGGACCCATAGAGGAAGTATTGTTGCTGGTGCAATTGGAGGAACATGAGCAAGTGGAGGTGGATTTTCATCGTCACTGTCATCATCAAAAACTGGAGTTGGAAACCTGTCAAGGAAGCTGGAAGAAGAAGAAGAAGAAGGCACATTCGTCGAATCAGGCTCGCAGGCCAAAGATGGCACACCTGCCAAGTTAGGCTCGCAGGACAAGATATTTTCATCAAATTTAACATCTCTTCTAATGATTATATCATGAGAATGTGGCTGAAGAAGTCTATAACCTTTTACATCTTCAGAATATCCAACAAATACGCACTTTTCACTTTTAGGCTGCAATGCTTTCCGTTTTTCATTCGGAATGTGAGCCCATGCTTCACAACCAAACACACGAAAGTGACTTACATCTGGTTTAATTTTACTCCATGCTTCTTCCGGTGTTATACCTTGTAAAACTTTAGTGGGTGTGCGATTAACTATGTAATTTGCACAATTTATGGCCTCAGCCCAATATTGAAGACTTAGTCCCTTAGATTGGATCATACAATTAGCCATTTCTTTTAAAGTGCGGTTCTTTCGTTCAGCTACACTATTTTGCTGTGGTGTATATGGAACAGTGTGTTGTTGTTGGATTCCTTGTTCAGTGCAAAAAGTAGTGAACTTGTTGTTAACATATTCTCCTCCATTGTCAGATCTTAACTTCATAATTTGATGACCAGATTGTTTTTCAACAAGGGCCTTGTAAGCCAAGAACATGTTAAATACTTCGCTCTTAAGTTTTAAGAAGTAAACCCAAGTGGATCTGGAGTAGTCATCAATGAAAGTTAAGAAATATTTGAAACCAGAAAATGAAGCAGATAGAAGAGGGCCACACAAGTCACTATGCACAAGCTCCAAGGGAACCGAGGCGTGCCAAGAGGCACGTTTGTCAAAACTATCCCGATGATGTTTTCCGAGTACACAACCAGAACAAACACCATCCTTGCAAGATACCAGTGGAAGACCAGTCACCATATTGTCTTTACGTAGTTGTTGCAATGAGCGATAATTTAAGTGACCAAATCGCTCATGCCAAAGTTTGCTCAAGTTATCACTATGAGCTACAAAAACTGAAGGAAAAGGTGATGACCCAAAGTCGTTAGATTTGTACAACCTGGTAATATCATCAACAATTCCAGTAGCAAGAAAATTTTGAGGATTTTTAAAATCCTTGATTACAACTTGGTGAGGTGTAAACAACACAGTTTTACCTTCACTTGAATGAGTAATTTGATAGACTGATAACAAATTGCAGGAAATTTTTGGAACACATAGTACATCACTGAAATTACCATTTTCTACTGGAACTGTTCCAGATCCTACAACACTTAGAGATCTATCATCACCAACAAATATTTGTTTGGTGTTACATTCATGCATAGTAGAAAAGATGGCTTTATCCTTGGCCATATGATAAGATGCTCCAGAATCAATGAGCCATTCATTTGAAGTAGAAGAAGAAGATGCAGTATAAGAGTAACCAGAAGCACAAAGTGCATGTCCATGAGAGTTATATTCTGAAGACGAATCTAGGCTGATGTGGTGCTTCTTCATTGTTGCTTCCAAGGATGCCATCTTCTTAAAACATTTAGATTCATCATGATTATCTTTCCCACAAAAATTGCAATGACGCTCAGTCTTCTTTCCTTTTTGTTTGGATCCTTTGTCATTTTTTGAAGGAGGAGCTGACTGAGAGGGTTTGGGACCCTTGTTGTTTTGCTTATTATTGCGAAAATTCTATTTCTTGGGAGGCTTGGACTTTTCTTTTTGTTGGGACAATAAGGCTTTCCCAGATGTATCTGCATTGTTAATTATTCCAAGATGAATGAGCTTATCTTGCTCTCTAATTAAGGAATCACAAAAGGATTCAAGGCTAGGCTCTACATAGCTGGCTGCAGTCAAGGATTCTTTCATGGAGTAGAATGTAGATACAAAAACAGAATATGCAGGTCCAAGTTTGGAAAGAATATGATAAATACATTGTTTGTCTTCTTTCTTAATCTTGCATTCTGCACATAATAGTCTAAGAGTTTTATGCTTAGATAAATAGTCTTGAATGCAAGAAAAATCAGTGGGATTCAAGGAAAGCAACTCATTCTCAATTTGATGACCCCAAATTTCATTGTGTTTACCAAACACAGATTCCAACTTTTCCCAAACTTTATCAAGTTCATCAATGCCAGATATGTGGAATCGCAAATCAGTAGAGATTGACATCACAATCAATCCATGAGCTTCATCGCATCTATTTGCCCATTTAATTTTCTTATCATCATCAGTGAGTTCTGTTTCTTTCCCTCAGGTTATCCTGAAAAGTCCCCTACTTCGCAGAACATCCTCCATACGAGATTTTCATGAGAAATAGTTAGAACTTGTAAGTATAATATCACAAGGGGTGGCCATAGTGTAAAATAATGGCTGAAAGAACAGAAACTAACTGTCTGGATGCAAAGAGCTCGAAAAAAATATGCGGTTTTAAAAAAAACGGCACTTAAAACGAATTTCGGATGATGAAGTTATGCTTGATCAAAGAAAATGTTGAAGATGTCCCCAATAGTGACGTGGTAGATATTAACTTGACCAACTAAAAAAAGAACCCCCCTCTTCCAAAGATCAACCTTTGACAATCACTTTACAATAAATTTGCTTTGAAGTGAATCACTTTTGTAGAATAAGTGAGATTCACTTTTACAATAATGTACTTTTAAATAGTGCGGCAATAAATTAAAAGACTTAAGTGACTCACTTTTATTTTATTTTATTAATGTGAGATGCACTTTTACAATAAAGTGACTTGAAAATAGAAATTGCATGCACTAAAAAGTAGCTTGATAAGATTTGAACTCAAGACTTATCAAGGTGTAAAGCAACTTTGGACCAAGTGAGCTAAGTTTAAAAGGTACGTAACAGTATGGAAAGAGGAAGGGGTTTTTTTTATTTTTTTTATTTTTATTTTACTCTTCTCTCTCGTTTTCCATGCTTGCTTTCTTTTCCTGCAAATCACAAAAAAAAACGAAAAACAAAAACAAAAAAAAATTTCCACACAATGGGGTTAGATCTTGGTTACCTTACCCGAAAAGTCTACGTTTTCAAGTTTTCTCGCTGTTTCTGATTTGCCGTGATCGCACAAGGTGCACGGAAAAGAGCATACGTAGCCGAGAAGACAAGAAAAAAAAATTCCCTCACTGTTTTTGATTCGCCGCAATCGCGCAAGGTGCACAGCAAAGAGCATACGCAGCCAGGGAAGGGAACAGTCCGAGACTAAAACAAAAAGATCTAATAATAAGACTGATAAAATATGAAAGATTTAAAAAAAAAAAACAAATCCGTCACTGTAACATTATACCTTCATATTTGTCGAAATGGGTGTTTCTGGAACAAACGAAAATAATTTTCGGTGAAATGAAAACTATTTCCAAATGGAAACAGCACTCCGGACACAATGGAACAGCTCCCACGGGCCACAAATGCATAGAAAATCTAGAACCAGAAACCCTTTCAAAGTTTTGACAACACCAGTTCCAGATCTTGATCAAAACCGAAAGCGACTCTTCATAAAAGCTCGGATACCATGTTAGGGTACACAGGGTACTCCCAAAAGACCGAACACCAAGAACAACCACTTCACACAAACAGATCATAGATCAATACACCAATGTTTGTCACGTGGTTAAAACCCTCGAGAGGGAAACAGTCCACGGCCCTAGCCAAATAGCTACTTGGAGCAATTTATTATGCAAAAGAAAGAAAGTTACATGAGCTTCTCATAATCGATCAACTAGCCAAGGACCCTCTATGCTCTTTAAATAGAGATCATAGACCAATCGGGTGTTAAGCCACGGATCAATGGTAGGTATGATCTAAGAGAAGTTGAACCGTCGAATCACTCTATGTCTAGAACATATCGTGACCGTCGGATTAGAATATTTACAAATGCATACTAATGCATACTAAAGAAACACACTTTTACCTAACGGATATATTACACAAGTTGATCTTAACTAACTCCTAACTGTCTAAATATCCTAACAGCCAAAGCAAGTACTAATATGATGAAAGTGTATCTGGCTATAGGTGCAAAAGTTTCTTCATAGTCAATTCCTTCTTTCTGGGAGAAACCACGAGCAACAAATCTTGATTTATATTTTTCAATGCTACCGTCTATAGCATGCTTGATCTTGTAGATCCATTTGGAAGTTACAACTGACTTCCCTTCTGCTCTTGGGACAACATCCCAAACATCATTCTTCATGATCAATTGGTACTCTTCGATCATAGCATCCTTCCATTCTTTCCATTATGTCACTTCTTCATAATTGGAAGGTTCTTTATCAATGAAATCACATAGTAATGCTACATACCTGGAGCAGGATCTGGTCCTCTTTCTTTCTCTATGATTCTCTTCTGGAACCCCATATCTTTTCGCACCTTGGATAATTTCTCATACCCATGTAGGTTTTCTCTTGTGAGGATTCTTCTCCTGAGGTGGATCTATAGGTCTTTGTGGTTATTCAAATTCTCGATCGTCTTCTTGAGTTTCTTTGTTCATGGTTGTATCATGAATTCTGGGTGCTTCTGCTTCTTCAGGTTCTTCAGCAGGTCTCTTTCTAGATTTGTTGTAAGCTATGTCTTCATCAAATGTCACATCCCTGCTGATGTCAATCTTCTTGTATCCTGGGAAATATATTCTGTAAGCCTTCGAGCTTTCGAACTATCCTACAAATATACCCTTCTTTCCTGAAGGATCTAATTTTGTTCTCTTCTCTTTTGGAATGTGTATGTACACAAGACAACCGAATATTCTGAGATGGCTGACTTTTGGTTTCTTGCCAGAGAAGGCTTCTTCAGGAGTCTTGTTCTCGAGTACTCTGCGTGGAGTACGGTTCTGTACATACACCGTTGTTCTGACAGCTTCTTCCCAAAGATGCATGGGCATATCTTGATCATGAAGCATAGCTCTTGCGGCTTCCATGATAGTTTTGTTCTTCCATTCTGCAATCCCATTCTGTTGTGGATTATAAGGAGTGGACAACTCCCTCTTAATCCCTGAGTCTTTGCATAACTCTTTGACTTCATTTGACATGAATTCTCTTCCATTATCTGATCGAAAGGTCTTGATATTCTTTTTAGTGTGGTTCTCGATCAAGACTTTGAAATCCTTGAACTTGCTGAATACTTCAACTTTGTTCTTCATGAAGTAGATCCATGTCTTCCTAGAAAAGTCATCAATAAAAGAAACATAGTATACATACCCGCTTAGTGAACTTGATGACATTGGACCACATACATCAGAGTGGATGATTTCCAAGATTCCTTTTGCTTTGCTCTTGCTACTTGAAAATGTCTTCTTTGTGTTTTTTCCTTTCGCACATCCTTTGCAGACCCCATCATGTTTTGCTTGAATTTCTGGAAGACCTTCAATAGATTTGCTTGCAAGTGGTAGTGCTCTGTAATGCACATGTGCAAGCCTTCTATGCCAAAGTTCATTTGGCTCTACTATATCATGGACCAAGGCTTGCTCTAGATGGCCCTTCAATTTGTATAATCCTCCTTCTTGTTCCCCAATCATTGCTACATCATCAATAGTCTTTCCATTTGGCCACATGATGACTTGACAATCTATGAATGCAACCTTCATTCCTTTTGCATCTAATGTAGATATGGAGAGGAGGTTCTTCTTGAGTCCTAGTACAAACAATACTTCCTTCATTGTCATAGACTTTCCAGAGTCTAGGTTATAGGAGGATTCCCCACTACCTTTTATTGGATACTGGTAGTCATCTCCTAGCTTCACCTTGTGAGGTGATTCATGTTTTGAAAGTCTCACAAAGGATTCCTTGAATCATGTCATATGTTTGGAAGCCCCACTATCTACTTGTGAGAGACATTTTTGTTTCTAGGACATTCTCTAGCATAATGTCCTTTCTCGTCACATGTATAACATATGATCTTAGACAAATATTTTCTAGAGTTATCTTTATGAAAGGACTTACCTATGGGGTGATGATAACTTCTTCTGGGTTTCTTGGAGTGAACTGTGAGAGCTTTATCTTCACTTCCCATCTTTTCTTCTCGAACTTCTATCTGAGCTTCTTCTTGAGAGCACTCTTCCCATAGTCTGTTGAACTTGACTAACTTCTTTCTAGCACAGATTCCTTGAATAAAGGAGTCCTATGATCTAGGGAGACCATTCAAGGTGGTCATTACAATCTCTACATTTTCCACTTCTTCATCTACTACTTCTAGTTGTTCCTTGATCTGAGAAACTCTTGTGAAGTAAGACTGTATTGTTTCTGCATTCTGAATCTTCACATTCTTCAGTTGGTTTCTCAGAGTCATCTTCTAGTTTATGTTCTTCCCTTCAAACAAGTTGGTTAGGGCATCAAACATAGCTTTAGGTGTCTTGAGGGAGGACACCTATGGTATGAGGTGATCCTTGATAGAATCATCAATGATCCTCTTTGCCATAACCAACTTCTTCTTATGTAATGCCTTTGCCTCATCTCCCTCTGGAACTGGAACCTCCTCATGGATGTAGGAGTCCAACTCATTTTCTTCCAAGACCAAGGAGATCCTATACTTCCAGGCTCAGAAGTTATCAGCTCCCTCAAGCTTGGTATGATGAGACATCTTAACTAAGAACCTCAAATGGAAGTACAAAAGATTTAGATTTTACCAGGTCAAGATGTCGAATCTGCATTTGGAGCTGAAATCCTGTAGTGTTGGTTCAGGACCAGATTAGGGTTTTGCTTTTCCAGATTTCTGTCCAACCAAGTGCTTTGAATTCGATCCCTAACTTTGATTTTAGGGAGGAGATCAATCCAGGCTTGGGCTCACTGAAAAATTCCACTTCTGTGAAAAGCCCTTTCTGATAGTAGTGTTGGGTCCAAAACTGAAAAACCTTATAAATAGATTCTGCTTCGATAGAAAGATGAGCCCTAAGGAGGAGAGTTATTCCAACCTTCTTTTGCTGAAAATCTGTGGAGAGAGATCCACAAAGTAGGAAGCCCTAGTTCCCACAGCTGCATAGTGTCTTCTTCTCAGGTTAGCTCTAATACCATGTTAGATTTTTAACATTAAGCTAGCATATCATTAGGATCTTTAACTGAGAGAACAACAAGCACATCAATCAAACACAAGATACAATGAACACAATGTTTTTCCTCGAGGAAACCATAAATGGAGAAAACCATACAACTTCCTCAGAGATAGAATTAGCACCAAAAGTAAAACCCCAAAACAGTAAGATGATCTCCTGACAGCAGTAACCTCTTTCTTCCCTTTCCCAGTGTCTTTCTCTTTCTCAGCTATGCGCTACAACTGAGTGTGGATGAGTGTGTGATAAATAGAGAGGCCAACTCTCTATTTATACTAATTCTCAACATGACTAAAACCCTACTAGGGCGGACCTCTCTAGGAGAGTGTAATAACCTTAGTGCCCCAGAATTGCGGAGACTTTAACCCTTAGACAATAGGAGGGTTACCCACAATGACTTGACATGACTTGTTTACATTATAGATCCTCCCGATAGGAACATCAGGACATGACATGACACAAGTACATCCCGAAATAAAACATGGGTTACAATAGATAAGAAATACAAGTGAATACATTCCGAAGTTACAATTACATCAACACCTTATTACAAAATTGTATGCCTCCACCTCAACCTAGGGAACTAGTAGGTTGGTGAAACATTGTTTGCTAGTAGTCTTATTTGGATGGGGACATGGCATTCCTCCCCACCCAATATTTATTTTCCTCAAGCAATTCCAAGTATGGATTCTGCAAAAAAAATTCATCTTCCCAAGTGGCTTCCTCACTAGGAAAATCCTTCCATTGTACCAAGTATTCTCTTGTAGTTTTGCTTCTTAATTTCCTCTCCCTTGTCTTCAATATTCTTTCTGGAATGAGAATAAGTTGTCCTTCATCATCCAAGGGAGGTAATGTTTTTGAAACTGAAATGCGTTTCCCTATCACTTTTTGTAGTCATGAAACATGAAATACATTATGGATTTTACTTCCTGCCGAAAGTTCCAATTCATATGCCACTTCTCCAACTTTTCAAACCACTTTGTAGGGGCCATAAAACCTTGGTTTGAGATTTTCTAAACCTTTACCTTTTAAGGTTGTTTGTTTATAGGGATGCAATCTCAAATAAACCAAGTCATTCACTTGGAAATGTCTCTCCACTCTATGTTGATATGCATATTGCTTTTGTTGATTTTGGGCAACCTGCAAGTTATCTTTCAAAACCTTCAAAATCTCTTGACTTTCTTCAATCCAGTCCTTAGCTTTTGGGGATCTACCATAACCAAATATGTGGTCAATAAAAGTGGATGCATCATAACCATAAATTGATTTTAAATGATACATTCCAATGGACATATGAAAAGTAGTATTATAGCAAAACTCACCCAAATGAAACCACTTGATCCATGCCTTTTGTTTCCCACTAACATAGTTCCTCAAGTATCCCTCCAACCATTGATTCACCCTCTCTGTTTTTCCATCAATTTGTGGATGATAGATTGTGCTGGGATTCAAATTTTTCCCCACCATTTTGAAGAGTTCTTGCCAAAATGCACTCAAAAATATGTTATCTATATCACTAGCAATGCTCTCGGGAAGCCCATGCAATCTGAAAACTTCTCTAAAGAATAGCTTAGCCACTTGTGCAATAGTGAAATTTGTAGTAATAGAAAAGAAATGAGCATATTTAGTGAGTCTATCCACCACTACAAATATGAAATCCTTACAAGGTACTTCGAGTAAACCAATGATGAAATCCATGGAAATGCTCTCCCATTTTTGTTCGAGTATAGGCAAGGGGTAAAAGAGACCAGCTGGATGATTGTGCTCCACTTTTTTTTGTTGACATATTGGGAATTCATTAACATATTTCATAACATCATTCTTCAACCCTTTCCAATAGAATATTTTTCTCAACATTCTATATGTTTTGAAGAAACAAGGGTGGCCTTCTAGAGGAGAATCATGAGCTTTCTTCAAAACTTTCTCCTTCAAGATCGAACCATTGACCAAATAGATTCTATATTTGTAGTAGATGATTCCTTCTAACACCTTATACCTATCATCATGGTTATTCCCATCAAAAATTTCAGAAGAAAACTTATCCTTGGCCCATTATACTTCTAATATAGCTTTCCAATCTTCTGCAACATCCATTAGAGAAATAGAAGGTCTTCTAGATAAGGCATATGCTACCACATTATTATTTCCCTTCACATATTCAATATCAAAATCAAATTCTTGAATCTTACTCACCCACTTTTGTTTCCTTTGATTTATATCCTTTTGAGTGAGGAAGTACCTTAAGTTGTTATGGCCATTCTTGACCACAAACTTGCTTCCTACCAAGTATTTCCTAAACTTGATCAAAGCATGCATGATGGATAACATTTATTTGTCATAAATAAAGTAAATATTCTCATGTGGTTGTATCTTCATACTCTCTAAAGATATTGAGTATTATCCTTTCTTTGATAATGCTCCAATTCCCTCCCCTGATGCATCACACTCCAAGACAAATGGTTTAGAAAAATCAGGCAATGCAAGAATAGGACAATTTCTCATTACCTCTTTCATTATTTGGAAATCCTTTTCATCCTCTTCATTCCATTGGAAAGCATCCTTCTTTATCAAATCAGTGAGAGGTGATGTGAGTTGGGAAAACCTCCTCTCAAATTTTCTATAGTAGGTACAAATCCCAATGAATCCTCTCAATTCAGTGAGATTTTTGGGACAGGGCCATTCTATAATGGATTTTATTTTTTCCAAGTCCACCTTCACACCATATTGGCCGTTGGTGTGTCCAATATACAAAATTTATGTCAAACTAAACTAACATTTTGACAGCTTAGCAAACAAAGATTTATTATGCAGAATTTTTAATACCACTTCTAGATTATGCAAGTGTTCCTTCCATGTTTTACTGAAAATAAGAATGTCATCAAAGAAAACTAGTACAAACTTATGAAGTTTCTTGTGGAATATATTGTTCATGCATGATTTAAATGTGGCAGGAGAATTTGTCAATCCAAAAGGCATAGAAAGAAACACAAAGTGACCATAGTGACATTTGAAAGCAATCTTTGGTATGTCTTCCTCCCTCATTCAAATTTGATGATAACCATATTTAAGGTCAATATTTGAGAATAACTTTGCTCCATGTAGCTCATCCATGAGCTCATAAATCCTTGGGATGGGATATTTATTCTTCATTGCCTTCTTGTTAAATGCTCTCAAATCAATGCACATCTTCAAGGTTCCATCATTTTTCTTTACCATAACAACTAAAGAAGCATAAGGGCCTAAACTAGGTTTTATGAGACCCAATTCCAAAATTTCTTTAATGGCCTCCTTAATATCATCTCGAATCCTTTTGGGGTGCCTATAGGGGAACATATTGATAGGTTGGATTCCTATATCTAATTCAATGGCATGCTCCACCCCTCTGTCTGGTGGCCTCCCTGGGGGAAGGTATCCAAAAACCTTCTCACACTTACCCAACAACTGCTTTATCTCTTCAAGATCCTTGGAAACCTTCAAGTGGGGCTTAGACGATGTAATCAAACATTCAATGTCTCCATGCCTCAAGATAGATCTCATACTATGAGAGGACACTTCTCAATTTGGGTAAGCGGCCATCCCTCTTAACCAGATGGGTTTCCCATCATAATTTTTAAACATTATTTCAGAGAACTGATAGTTCACTATATGATCTCCTAGAGAATATAATTGTTGGACTCCCAAAACCACACTTGTATCAGCCACATTCACTACATAGAAGTTGTAAGTAATAGTGTGATTTCCTATAGTAACTTGTAGCTTTGGAATCCATTTCGTGTAGTACACAGAATTGTTACCTGGAATAATGAACATAAAGCCATCAAAATTTTCAGTCTATAGCTTTATCCTCTCCACCAAGGTTACATATATGAATTTCTGAGTGGATCCTCCATCCACTAAGACTGTAACCTTTTGGCCTTGTATGTTACCCTTGAGTCTAAGGGTGTAAAATCTAGGCACACCTAAAAGTGCTGCAACTTTTCCTATCTCAGGAGAGGGATGATCTTATTCAGTTGTTTCATATTCCTCTTCGTGGGCTACAAGTTGTATTTCTTCCTCCAATCCCTCTACATCATCTTTAGAGAAGACTTCAATGTAGTGTGCCTTCTCTTTAGCACACTTATGTCCTAGAACCCAGGTTTATTGGCATATGAAGCACAATTTATTTCTTTTGTGTTCTTCTTTGCTTGGAAATTCCTTAGTATCCTTGACAAAAGAGTCATTTTTCCATGGTTTCCTCCCTTATTTGAATTTGGAAGGAAAATCAAGCTTAGGGGGGTCTAGTCTTTGGCAGCACATTCTGCAAGTCTCTTGTCAAATTCATGGCATCCTTCATTGTAGATGGCTTGTGTGATTTCACAATCCCTTTTAATGGTTCCGTCAATCCTTCAATAAACTGCAAAACCAACCTAGCCATAGAAACATCAGAAACCATTACTGAGAGCTTTTCATATTCTTATAACATATATGCTTCAGGGGTCCCAACTTGCTTTAATTGTGCTAATTCTTTGAAAGGAATTTTAGGGTATTTCCTATCAAATTTATCCATTAAGGACTTGGAGAAACCCTCATAGGATGAAATATGATAATGTCCCAAGGTTCTAATACCATGGAACCACCAATCATTGGATTCTCCTTCGATATGTAGAATGATCATTTTCAGTGCATCTTCTTCAACAATATGTTTCAACTGGAAATACACACTTAGTTTTTGTATCCAAGCATTAGTAGACATTTGGGAAGAACCATCAAAGGAAGGAATATTTACTTTTCCAATGGTATACTTTAAATCCTGATTTAGATAAGGTGTCATACTCCCTCTTCCTCCTTGATTAAGATGATGAGAGGCCCTAAGGAATTGGTCGAAAGGCAAAAAATTCCTACATTCTTCACTTAGTTGCTGCCAATCATTTGTTGCTTCCTTCACTCCATAAGTAGGGTTAAGGCTCTCTTTAGAATCTAAAAACTTAGAAATTACAAGTCCGGTTTGATTCTTGATTTCATGGGGTCGGTTGTGAGGTCTATTCTATGAGAAAATAACTTCCCCATAGGTCTTCTTCTCATTATGAGGTGTATTATTACTACTCCCTAGTGTTGACTTGCTCCCAAGTTGGCTAGCCAAAAATTAGAACCCTTGCATAAAATGTCTATTAATGTGTTCAAGAGATGACTTCAGTAATTTTTTAAGGTCCTCCTTATCCTCCTGATCCTCCATTTATTTGAATCATATTTTTCCCTAATTCTCTCGTAATCATAATTAACTTCTTCACCTTGTTCTCTTCCACTACTAATGTCTTCAGTCTTAGTTTATAATGGAGGGAGATTATAATTAGGAAACATGAATAGGGAAATTCAACAAGTTCTAATGTCATCCTCTGATACCACTGTAATTACCCAACTTGAAATTTCTAGACAAAGGCACAATCTGGGCAAATCCAGGATTAACTAGTCTTGACTCTAGGGGTTCCAAATGGCACCAAATGGCCTTGAATTTGAAATGGAATGAGATGATGAGTCTTAATACCTCTCAAGGGAATATCTAATCACTTTATGACTAAATTCATACCTCTTCAACTTTGTTTGGGGCTATTGACAAAAAGGGAAAAAATACTAGGAAATTGTGATGAAATCCCCCCTAGGGTGTAGATCAAATAGGATTCCCAACCCATGTAATACCCTCCAAAATTTGTAAGAAGATATGGGGACTGATATAAAACCTCATGTAATTTCATTACATATGGTTATTAGTTCTTCAAATTGGTTATATCAGAGTTCCACATTTGTTTGATAACTTTTAGTGAAATTGCTTAAGGGGAAACGGCATTGATAGCTCCATTTTAACTCATAAAAAGTAAATGAAATAGTTCAGAATATGGTATGATTAATGGATACCATATACATCATACAAAAATATTCCTCAATATAATTTAACAATATATTAATTCCTTAATACATATCAGATACTTAACTCCTTTGAAATGGAAGCTAACATATGAAAACTAGTCAAACAATAGCTTGGAAATGTGGGAAATTTTGCACATGTATTTATGATAATTCGACTTACAGAGTTTAGGGACAAAATATTACACATCCAATCATCATGTACCCAATATTTGGCATCAATTAATCCCATCTAAGTGCAAGAACCACTCCCACAAGTAAACCATCATATGAGATAATGGAGAATAGTGTGATAGGGATGAAAGAGGGGGGAAATATATGAGTCTCGAACCGTATCAGCCTTGAATCCACAAATAAAACAATTCATTCAGCTACAAATGAGAGTTATGGATGGACTCTCCAATAACCAATTTGGAAAGGAATCCAACTCCCTCTAAATTGGTTCACTATAAGGGAGAATGAATACTCACCATGTAAAGGACAAGTAAGAGCTTTCCAAAATACCGAAGGAAAATTATCAAAATGATCACAATCCATTCTCTGCCCTCATGAAATATTTCTATAATATTCATGGGGTCTCCCAAGGTCAAATTTCCCTCCATAGGATTCCTCCAACTCATACTAGTAGTTTAGTAACTCCTATGACACTTGTTCTCTTCCTCATGCTTCAATTCTTTCCCCAATTCGAATGGATGCCTCTAACCCCCAAATGCGCTCTCTTTATGGTTATTTTTATCCCTGTCATGTTAGATTTGACCTAGGTCTGCAATCAGGTCTGAATTTTTCAAGAATCTTTCATCATAGTTGCCATAGAATGCAGGGACTTTCATTCCAAGTGGCACACGTTGTCTTCCTCATCTCTTCCTGATGAAGGAGCATCCAACTCAGCTTGATGAATCAACATCCAGCTCATATTTCATTTACAAATGAGTCAATACGCCATGCAATCCCTTCTAGATAAATTTGGTTCATTTTTAGAATGATAGGTTTAGTTTTTAATTTGTAATAAGTTCCAGATAGCCATTGTTCTCCTTGATCCCTGCATGGATTTCTGAAGGATCGATCTTTGAAGATATGGTTTCTTTAATTAGGTCCTTGGATCCAACCTAGTTGGATTTGATAGGTTTGTTGAGTGCTATAAAATGAATTGAATGTAATAGTTAGAACAGGGAAATAAGAGAGGTGGGTGCATAGAAGAGTAAGCGGGGAGAAAACAAGTAGAGTTCTCTATGTGTATTTGAATTTTATAATGAATTGAATAAAGAATAGAGGAATAAACTATGCATGTGTTTTCATGGATTTCATGTCTTCATATAGTTCTATAGAAGTATGAATTCATCCTGCATTCACTCCACATAAACTGTGTATAAATTATGTGGCTTTGGGTAGTCATAGTTTTCAAATTGCAGACGAACTTGATTCTTTCAGTGATCAATTCGACGAAGTTTACAAAGAAGTTAAAAGGATAGATCAGACGATGAGGAACGATCATGAAAAAGATCAACGATCACAATTCATTTCCGTAGCAACGGAAGAAAATCCACAAAGTTTGATCGCGATTTGTTCTTAGAATCAGATCGACGGTCGAGATCAAGTCAGCATAATATTGACGGTGGGGAAGAAGTGTTATGCAGAAGCCGGAAGCCGGGTCTTATCTCTAAGGTTGTTTCACATGTTTATTTTTAAATTTTTTATTATCCTTGGTTTTTATTGTTTTAATTTTGCTTTGTTTTATATTTTATGATTGATTGCTCACCATTAGGGTTTCTTTTATTACCTAAAATCATCAAAATCTACATTAATAAGCCATGAGCCCATGTATGTGCAAAAAAGTGTATGGTATATGGTGAATTTTTACAAACTGGTAGCATATTATGAACTGGTAGCATTTTAATTTCTAATAGCAGAATGTCAAATTGGTATTTCTTTCAAAAGTTTATTGTTTATTCATATCATGGAATATAAAATGATAATAAGCTTTTGTAATATTCATAATTATGGGGCATTCGGTATTGACGTGTTTTAAACAAAAATGCACCCCTATCCACGAAATCACGACTTGTGTGGTGGCATTTATGGAAGGGTACACATGTTGTCATTTCAAAGTTTGAGCAGTTCATGTAATGAGTACTAGCATTGATCATGGCCAAAATCAAGTTAATGCACATTTTTCCCCAAAATCTCTCTTATCATTCTGCTGGTTAATTGAAGAGGGGTATTCGCAGGCTTGTTGGTTTATTGTCTATCTCCATTGGTGATGAGCAGCATCATGTAGGGTTTCAGAGATTGGGGTTTGATTTCAAACTCTATGTTCTTGTTTCATGGTTTGTATTACAATGTATATACTTCCCTGCATTTCAAAGCACGCAGCTACAGTATAGCTTTTCATGTTCAAGGCCGAATAAGCTGAAGGCATCTTAGATCTGCATTACTAACCAAGGCTTGAAGAGGCTCAGGGGTAAGACCTACGAATCCTTTTTGGTTGTATTTTTACTGTCATCTTCATTCAGTCAATCCTATAAATCAATCAAATTAGAACCAGTACAGGCATAGGTGCATTATTGACAGGCTAGATGCTAGCATGAAGTGAAGACTTACCACAGAGGTAAGTGCAGCAAAATGAGTGTGTGTTTGTTTGAGATTTAAAGCCCGTCGGTCCACACAGCAGAGTTGGAATTTATTTAGGGTTTCAAATGTCGAAAGGAAGCGATGAAGAGGAACCAGAGGCTATAGTCAAAAGAAAACCTGGTGGTTTCATTTGTAGGCTGGAACCAAGTAATACAGACTGGATAAAACAATTTCCCAGGTCTGCCAAGCTTATGCAGAAGTCTGGATGGTTCAATTTTTGTGAAAAACTGTAGGCTTACCATTCAAAAATGACCATGTTGTTTATTGAAAATTATAGAGATGAGAGGGTTCAGTTGCAAAGCCTAACTGTTAGAGTCAATGAGGACTCTGTTGTTGAGGCCATAGGTGTTCCTGCAGAAGGTGAAAAATGGTTTAAACAGCAAGATTTTAAAGAAGACTTCAGTGAATTCTTGATCCCAGGAGGTGAAAAGCTTGACTGGAAAAGTGGGGTGCATGTTAGTAATATGAAACCAGGATGGAGGATCCCTCTAGAGGTGATACAAAACTATATCACCTATGATGGCAGATATGATATAATATTAAAATGCCATTTAAAACTGTTAATGCATATCAATGGAAATACACAGGTAAATCTCCCGTTTTATTTACTAAAAAGTCTCCAAAAGATGATAGCCAAGGTTCAAAGTCATCCTCAACATACAGTCCGCTCTGTTTACCACCAAGGTTTGATCAAATTATTGATTTTAACTCAGTTACAGAGGGAGAAAAGAACATGGAAATCCCTGCTAGCAGAGCTAGGGTTTAGGGATAATCCTAAGGAGAAAGGAAAAAGAATGTTGGATGATGTTAACCAACAAGAAACAAGTCCCAAAGAGACAGTTCAGGAGGCTGAGAATGAAGAAAAGAATGCTGCTAGTAAACCTATACAAGACAGCTTATGCCCTAAAACGCCCTGCACACATGAAAACCCAGAGAAACTCAGCAATATTCTTAAAAACATAGCTTCAAAAAAGAAGATTTGTAAACAGTTATGCAAAGAAGACAAGCCAAGAACCAGACTGAGGGAAAAGATGCAGATTGAGGAAAGAACAACACAGGAAGGTGACAGGGATGTTGTGGTAATAGAAGATGTTGCTAGCGAGGGAACAGTACATACAGCAAGGGACTAGTACTATGATGATATGGAAAAATTCATTGATATGCAGGGTGTAGCAGGCTCCATACCAGCAGTTTTTTGCACAGACAAGCAAGACAATCTTGATGAAGGCTCAGTATCAAAAAGTTTTCATGAAGAAGAAGGCCACATAGGAGAAGAGGATTTGGAAATCTCCCCGGAACTAGAGGTCTCTACAAACCTATAAAGAACAAACAAAGTACTTGCAAGACATAAATGAGAAGCTGATGGTGGCTAACAAAAGTCTCTGTGAGGACATGGAAGACAAAGAAGCAGAATACCAAAAGCTGTTGGTGATTTCCAAGGATATTCTCAGGGAGAAGCGAGCCATTCAGAGACAGCTGGAACAAGTCAAGGCCCAGAATAAGGAAAATGATAAAGATGTTGAATTTGCTAGACTTCAAAAGCGTTCACAGGTTCTTAGTGGCCTAGCTACATTAGCAGAGGCTTCTAGAAGCCTTTAGGAGTTAAATTGTTATTTGGTTTTGAACTTATGTTGTTTGTTTTGACACATGTATTACACTTGTAATCTAATACTTGTTTAAAGGGATTAACTGCCCTATATTAGAGGAGGTTCGATCCTTGAATATAGGATCTATGGTTAGTTTATGGATAGAATTTTTTTATAGAAGGAGGTCTCGAGTAGGGGACAGTGGTTGGCAATTTTGGAGAATGCAAGCCCTGTTTGGAGCATTTTCGTATGACATAGACTTTATGCATCTTCTGTACAGGTTCTATTTTTGAATGAAACAAGATGATGATTTGCTTCTGTATGTTATGAGTTGTTTTTTCTGATAATTTTGTTATGCATATGGTCCATTACATCCCATTGCACTAATTCTTATTGGGAAATACCATTATCCTTACACTATAGAAAACATAGGCAGTTTCAATTCTTGTCTTTATGATCATAGTAACCTTGATATTGAACTGTGCATTTAGTCTTATGTTATACATTTCCTATGGATTATCTTGCATCTTTGATTTTACACCAGCCTATCTTTTCAGCAATGTTTTGATTTTCTTATATTTCTTATATGATATCAGCCTAGTTTTTTGATAACTCTATGATTCTTTTGTAGTTTTCATAATATACCAGCATGTGTAGTGATAATTGTGTGATTTGTACAGACAGCCTTGGTTTCATATCAGTTTAGTCCTTTAATGATTGTTTAACTTTACCTACAGTTTTCATGTTAAACCAGCCTGTTACATTGATAGTGGTATAACTCTTTCCATAGCTTTGGTTATATATCAGTTTAACTTCTTTTATTTGTACATTTGAGAACAAGATTTCCTTAAGCTTGAAACCCTGTAGTCTAGGTTCAAATTTAGGGATAACATCTTCTGGCGCCGTTGCCGAGGACGGACAAAGGAAAGGATATCTTCCCTGGGTAATCGACACTTTCATGGAACTGATTTTGTAGGGTGAACAGAATCAGTCAAGCCTGATATAGACTACATTCAGTCACCTTTTAAGAAGTTACAGTGGCTTCAAAGAAGATAGGGACTCGAGGAAATCCCTCATCCCCTTTGAATTCAGGAGTCTCAGACCCTGAGTAGTTGCTAAAAGAGGCTAGGAGAAATCTAATTTCTACTTCATCAGATAAATTCAAACAGCCTGCAGCTTTAGAGATCCCAGAATCTGCATCTGTTCCAGTCCCTTCTTTAAATCCACATTCAGAAAAAGGACAAGAGGAGTTAGACTTGTTATTTACCCCTTCCCAAGTTGACAATTTCCGGGTTTTTACAAATCCCTTGCTGTCAGAACAAGTTAAGCTTGAAGCATTGCAAACAGGTGCTTCTTCTTTATCTTCACTCCATACTCCTTTGGTCAAAACTATCCCAGTCAATCAAGCAAATCCTGGTAAATTGTTTCTATCATCACAACAGTCAAGTAGCCTTCAGCCTAGAATGGCTCAGCCTCAAAATTGAATGGCTGCTATGGTAGCAGCAAGGTATGCCCCACTTATTTTACCCCAACCTCTCAATGCTCTCCCAGCAGGTGATTATCAAAAGTACCTTCCAAGGTTTAATGGCCAGGGAGAAGCCACTGCAGAGGAACACTGGGATACATTTTGTAGTTATGCAGACAATCAAAACTTTGAACATGAAGATGCTTGGATGAGAGTATTTGTTCAGAGTCTAGATGGTGAGGTTAGAAAATGGTTTAGGGAATTACCACCCAATTCCATAGATGGCATAGATGCTTTGGAAGAAGCATTTACGAGACAGTGGGGGGACACTAAAGACTATTTGTATTATATGACTGAATTTGGATATTTAAAACGGAAGGAGGAGGAAGCTGTGGGAGACTTTTCCAAAAGATTCAACAAAATGTACAGTAGGATTCCAACTGAGATAAAACCTACTGAGACAGCAGCAAAGTTAGCTTATGCAAACTCATTTGATCCTGATTTTTCTTTGTTATTGAGAGAAAGAAAATATGAATCACTTCAAAACATGCAAAATGCAGCATTAGAAGTAGAATCAAATATTTTGGCATCAAATAAACTCAAAGAAGAAACTGAACACCAAATGGTAGACAGAAAAGGAAAGAAGGAGATTATTATAGCCAGCCATGCATGAAGGTCATGAAATAACAAAATGGATGAAATGAGTAAAATTATAAAAAGTTTGTCTGCTAAGGTTGACAGGTTAGAAACGAGAAACAGAAATCAGAACCAGTTTAGAAGACCTTTTGCCCCTAGGTTTTTCCCAAGGGAAAGACGAAATAATGATATACAGAGAGACAGGCGAGAAAATGAAGAACAAAGGATTCAATCTCCTTTTCAGAACATTAATGTCAGAGATGATGAATCATATGAAATAGATGAAGGGGAGTTAGTTGATTTGGAAACAGAAGAACATAATATTAGTCAGTTTGATGATGATGCTTCTTCACATTTTCTAACTAGATCTGATTATCAGTGTGCTACAGAAATAGATCAGTATGAAGAAGATCATTATCAGATGTCTATGCCTGAGGTCTGTCAGGAAATGCCACAAAAATAATATGGTTTGATGTTAGGGGTAAAACATGCAGCACAAACTAAAAAAGTGGTGAAAGCTCTTCCTTTTAAACAAAATCTTCCTGCAAATTAGAGACAAATTGTAAATCAGAGAAAAGATGAAGCTGTGAATCCTGAGGAGATTAATAAATCTGTTGGTGGTTTCAGTTTTGAACATGAACTTAATAAGGTGAAGATCCCTGTTCCTTTAATAGAATTGATTAAAAGTAAAGTTTACAGGGAGGCATCTTTTAAAACGTTCAAAAATGCAGTAAATTCTACTCCCATCCCATCCGATGAGATTAATTTGCAGGATGAAAAAACTACTATCATTGTAGGATCAAAAAAATTTGATCAGCCTGATGATAATTCAGAATAGCCTCCTCCATTTTATGTAACCTTTTCAATACATGATCAGTTGTTGCATAATTGTCTGCTAGATTCAGGAGCTTCACACAATCTCATGCCAAAGATAGTCATGGAAGCTTTAGGACTGAGTGTTACTAAACCATACCATGATTTGTATGCATTTGATTCTAGGGCAGTGAAATGTATTGGGGTGATCAAGGATTTGGTGGTGAATTTAACCCAGGTAACTATGAAGAGTGTATTGATGGTTATTGTTGTAGCAGACATTTCTCCTAAATTTGGTATGTTATTGTCTAGATCCTGGGCAAAGAAAGTGGGAGGAACTCTGTAGATGGATCTCTCATATGCTACAATTTCAGTATTTGGGGGAGAATTCAGAAGACTTTACAGAGAGGTGCAAATGGCGTACTTGGTAAGTGACAGTAGACACCCTAATAATCATCTGATTTATTCAATTGATGAAAATCTTGGTTCTTGTATGTTGCAATTGAATAATGAAACTGAAGGGTTTTTAAAAGTACAAAAAGATATCCCAATTCAGGTAAAGAGAGAGGAACCTGATGGCTTGTGGCAGATGTATTTCGATGGTGCATCAAGTAAAGAAGGGGCAGGTGCAGGAGTATTATTGATTTCAGCTGGAGGTGAGGCTATTTCCCTTATGTACAAATTGGAATTTAAAACAACAAACAATACTGCTGAATATGAGGCTTTGATCCTTGGGTTAAGGGAAGCAAAAGACTTGGGCATTAAGCAACTTGCTGTATTTGGCGACTCCGAATTAATAATCCAGCAAGTAAAAACTGTGTACCAAGTAAAGCAGCAGTTATTGAAAGTTTATAGGAATGAGGTCTAGGATCTAATTGAAAATTTCTTCATAGCTTTCAATATCACTTTTGTCCCAAGAGAATATAATGAGACAGCTGATTCCCTAGCCTTAGCAGCAGCCTATTTCAAAGTTCCAAAGGTCACTCATCTGAAATATCCAATTGATGTCAGGTACAGACCTGTTGTCCCAGATAATATTAAACATTGGAAAGTCTTTAATGATGACCAGGAAATAAAAGAATTTCTGGAATTGGTAGGTGAATTTTCAGATGATACTGTTGATCATGAACAAGATTCTGAATGGGTAGAAAATGAACCCTGCATAAATAATTCGATTGCTGACCACAAAATTGTTGAGTTAAAGGGGAATTTCATTCCTAAGAGACTTGTCCCTTTAGAAAGACTATTTTCAAAAGATGATACATTAATGAAACCCACTATGCGGACTGATGAAGAAAATGTTATGGAATATAACATTGGTTCTGATAATCAGCCTAAGATGATAAAACTGTAAAAATTACTGTCAGATGAAGAAAGAAGAAAATATCTTGGTTTACTGAAAGAATATAAGGATATTTTTGCTTGGTCATATCGGGATTTAAAAACATATGATACCAGCATAATTCAGCACAAAATCCCTCTAAAACCAAACACTAAGCCCTTCAAACAGAAGCTTAGAAGGTTAAACCCAGCATTGCTGCCAGTAATTGAAAAAGAGGTGAAAAAACCGTTAGATGCAAAAATCATTGTTCCTTTAAGGTATTCATCTTGGGTTGCTAATTTGGTCCCTGTACGGAAGAAGAATGGAGAGATAAGACTATGTGTAGACCTCAGGAACTTGAATAGATCTTGTCTCAAGGATAACTATTCATTGCCGAAGATAGATCAGATTTTGCAGAGAGTTGTAGGTGCTCACATAATTTCAATGATTGATGTATTTTTTGGTTATAACCAGATTGCAGTTCAGCCAGAGGACTGAGAAAAAACAGCATTTACCACGCCATGGGGAACCTTTATGTATGACAAAATGCCTTTTGGGCTCATGAATGCAGGTGCTACTTTTCAGAGGGCTATGGATATAGCTTTTGTGGGTGAAAAAGAAAAGTTTGTTGTGATATACCAAGATGACATCACAGTCTTTTCTAAGTTTGATGAAGATCATCTTAAACACTTAAGACATATTTTTTTTAAATGCAGGAAGTTTGGTTTATCACTAAAACCTAAAAAGTTTCACTTTTCCCTGACAGAAGGCAAACTATTAGGCCATATTGTTTCTGCTGAGGTAATAAAGATAGATCCAGAGAGAGTCAAGGCTATCTTAAAAATCAGCATACCTAGAAATAAAAAAGAAGTTCAGTCTTCTATTGGAAAAATTAACTTCTTAAGATGGTTTATTCCCAATTTTGCAGAAATAATAAAGCATATCACTCAGATGCTAAAGAAAGACAGGGAGGTTAAATGGTCTAACTAGGTTAAACATGCATTTGAAGCCATAAAACAAGCATTAATAGAAGCCCCAGTGTTGATGGCCCCTGATTATACAAAAGATTTTGCAATATTCTTGTTTGCATCAGAAGACACTATTGCTGCTGTATTGTTACAAAAGAAGTCTGATAATTTGGAACAGCCCATTTCATTCTTCAGTAAAACATTAAGAGACTCTGAGCTGAAGTATAATATAATGGAAAAGCAGGCCTATGCCTTAGTTAAAGCTCTTAAATTCTTTAGAATATATGTTTTACATTCTAAGGTCGTGGCATATGTCCCAAATGCAGCAGTCAAGGAGATTCTAGTACAGCCCGACAGCGAAGGAAAGAGAGGCAAATGGATAGCTAAGGTCATGGAATATGACATAGAAATTAAGCCAACAAATTTGGTAAAAGGACAGGGACTAGCTAAACTTCTCACAGAGTCAAATTGTTAGGTTTTGAATCTTCATATCATGGCAGAACAGTCAGAGCAGATTATGACAGCAGAGCACAGTAAAGAGCAGATTTATAAAAGGTATGTTGAATTTGACTGGTATAAAGATGTTGTGTATTCCTTTTGTATTTACAATGCCTTCTTGAATTGAACAAAAGTGAATGTAGATCCTTGAAACTAAAAGCTATGAAGTATGTTTTAATGAATCGGATTTTGTATTGGAAGGATCCAAGAGGAATACTATTGAAATTTTTGGAGAAATATGAAGTTGATGCTGTGATTGTAGAATTGCATAGTGGAGTTTATGGAGGACATAAGTATTGGAAGGCAACTTCCTTCAAAATCCTGAGAGAAGGATATTACTGGCCTGCCCTTTTTTCAGATGTATATCATCAGGTTAGATCGTGTGTGGAATGTCAGAAATTTGCAGGTAAGCATAAGCTTCAATCCTTACCTCTAAAGCCTATTTCTGTGAATGGTCCATTTGAGAAGTGGGGACTATATTTTATTGGTGAGATTCATCCTCCCTCTAGTGGGCAACATAAATGGATCCTGACTGCTACCGACTTTTTCACAAAATGGGTGGAAGCAGTTCCAACAAGGAGAGCAACAAAACAGGTTACAATTACTTTCCTTCAAGAAAACATTCTGAGTAGGTTTGGATGCCCTAGAAAATTAATCACTGATAGTGCCCCTGCTTTTAAATAAAAAAAGATGGTGAATTTTTGTCAAGAAAACAACATTAGCCTTAAACATTCCACACCATACTATCCACAAGGAAATGGATTAGCAGAATCTAGCAACAAAAACATTGTAAATAGTATCAAGAAAATGTTGTTTGAGAACAAACGAAGTTGGGACAACAAACTAAAATTCGCTCTCTAGGATGATAGAGTAACAATTAAAAAATCAATTGGGACATCCCCTTTCCAACTGGTTTATGGGACTGATGTTGTTTTCCCTGTTCAATTAGTATCCCCAGTCATTAAGTTTATGCATGAAATTGAAGAAGAGCCAGATGATATCAGGAGAAGAATGTTCCAGATAGTGCAGTTGCAGCAGGAGAGGGAAGCCATCAAGGATATAGCTGAGAAACATCAAAGGAGAATGAAAGATAGCTTTGATAAAAAAGTTAAAAAAGAGATGTTTGCAGTTGGTGATCTCGTTCTTAGATGGGATGCAAGAAAAGATGAAAAAGGTAAGCATGGGAAGTTTGAAAACTTATGGATAGGGCCTTTTTCAGTCATAAAAATACTTGGAAATAATACTTTTGTCTTACAAAATCTAAAAGGTGAAGAGATTGCAAGTCCATTCAATGGGCGCTTCTTAAAACATTTTTACACATATTGAAAGACAAGGTGTTATTGTACATAGTCATTGTATATAGCATTTTACTGCAAATAAGACTCCAGCCCAATAAGACAGAAGTAACCTTAGCACACTTTTTGAACGCACTGGTCAGCATGTTCTCAAAGTTTCTCAGGAAAACTTTGTTCCCAGACGGAGCCAGATGTTATCTCTAAGGTTGTTTCACCTGTTTATTTTTAAATTTTTGATTATCCTTGGTTTTTATTGTTTTAATTTTGCTTCGTTTTATATTTTATGATTGATTGCTCACCATTAGGGTTTATTGTATTACCTAAAATCATCAAAATCTTCATTCATAAGCCATGAGCCCATGTATGTGCAAAAAAGTGTATGGTATATGGTGAATTTTTACAAAATGGCACCATATTATGGACTGGCAGCATTTTAATTTCTGATAGCAGAATGTCAAATTGGTATTTCTTTCAAAAGTTTATTGTTTATTCATATCATGGAATATAAAATGATAATAAGCTTTTGTAATATTCATAATTATGGGGCATTCGGCATTGACGTGTTTTAAACAAAAATGCACCCCTCTCCACGAAATCACGACTTGTGTGGTGGCATTTATGGAAGGGTACACATGTTGTCATTTCAAAGTTTGAGAAGTTCATGTAATGAGTACCAGCATTGATCGTGGCCAAAATCAGGTTAATGCACATTTTCCCCCAAAATCTCTCTTATCATTATGCTGGTTAATTGAAGAGGGGTATTCGCAGGCTTGTTGGTCTATTGTCTATCTCCATTGGTGACGAGCAGCATCATGTAGGGTTTCAGCAATTAGGGTTTGCTTTCAAACTCTATGTTCTTGTTTCAGGGTTTGTATTACAATGTATATACTTCCCTGCATTTCGAAGCATGCAGCTACAGTACAGATTTTCATGTTCAGGGTTGAATAAGCTGAAGGCATCTTAGATCTGCATTACTAACCGAGGGTTGAAGAGGCTCAGGGGTAAGACCTACGAATCCTTTTTGGTTGTATTTTTACTGTCATCTTCATTCAGTCAAGCCCGTAAATCAATCAAATTAGAACCAGTATAGGCATAGGTGCATTATTGACAAGCTAGATGCTAGCATGAAGTGAAGACTTAGCACAGAGGTAAGTGCAGCAAAATGAGTGTGTTTTTGTTTGAGATTTAAAGCCCGTCGGTCCACACAGTAGAGTTGGAATTTTTTTAGGGTTTCAAATATCGAAGGGAAGCAATGAAGAAGAACCAGAGGCTATAGTCAAAATAAAACCTGGTGGTTTCATTTGCAGGCTAGAACCAAGTAATACAGACTGGATAAAACAATTTCCCAGGTCTGCCAAGCTTATGCAGAAGTCTGGATGGTTCAATTTTTGTGAAAAACTGTAGGGTTACCAGTCACAAATGAACATGTTGTTTATTGAAAATTACAGAGATGAGAGGGTTCAGTTGCAAAGCCTAACTGTTAGAGTCAATGAGGACTCTGTTGCTGAGGCCATAGGTGTTCCTGCAGAAGGTGAAAAATGGTTTAAACAGCAAGATTTTAAAGAAGACTTCAGTGAATTCTTGATCCCAGGAGGTGAAAATCTTGACTGGAAAAGTGGGGTGCATGTTAGTAAGATGAAACTAGGATGGAGGATCCCTCTAGAGGTGATACAAAACTATATCACCTGTGATGGCAGATATGATAGAATATTAAAATGCCATTTAAAACTGTTAATGCATATCAATGGAAATACACAGGTAAATCTCCCATTTTATTTACTAAAAAGTCTCCAAAAGATGATAGCCAAGGTTCAAAGTCATCCTCAGCATACAACCCGCTCTGTTTACCACCAAGGTTTGATCAAATTATTGATTTTAACTCAGTTACAGAGGGAGAAAAGAACATGGAAATCCTTGCTAGCAGAGCTAGGGTTTAGGGATAATCCTAAGGAGAAAGGAAAAAGAATTTTGGATGATGTTAACCAGCAAGCAACAAGTCCCAAAGAGATAGTTCAGGAGGCTAAGAATGAAGAAAAGAATGCTGCTAGTAAACCTATACAAGACAGGTTATGCCCTGAAACACCCTGCACACATGAAAACCCAGAGAAACTCAGTAATATTCTTAAAAACATAGCTTCAAAAAAGAAGATTTGTAAACAGTTATGCAAAGAAGACAAGCCAAGAACCAGACTGAGGGAAAAGATGCAGATTGAGGAAAGAACAACACAGGAAGGTGACAGGGATGTTGTGGTAATAGAAGATGCTGCTAGCGAGGGAACAATACATACAGCAAGGGACCAGTACTATGAAGATATGGAAAAATTCATTGATATGCAGGGTGTAGCAGGCTCCATACCAGTAGTTTTCTGCAGAGACAAGCAAGACAATCTTGATGAAGGCTCAGTTTCAAAAAGTTTTCATGAAGAAGAAGGCCACATAAGAGAAGAGGATTTGGAAATCTCCCAAGAACTAAACCAATGTAAGAGGTCTCTGCAAACCTATAAAGAACAAACAAAGTACTTGCAAGACATAAATGAGAAGCTGGTGGTGGCTAACAAAAGACTCCGTGAGGACATGGAAGACAAAGAAGCAGAATACCAAAAGCTGTTGGTGATTTCCAAGGATATTCTCAGGGAGAAGCGAGCCATTTAGAGACAGCTGGAACAAGTCAAGGCCCAGAATAAGGAAAGGGATAAAGATGCTGAATTTGCTAGATTTCAAAAGCGTTCACAGGTTCTTAGTGACCTAGCTACATTAGCAGAGGCTTCTAGAAGCCTTTAGGAGTTAAATTGTTATTTGGTTTTGAACTTATGTTGTTTGTTTTGACACATGTATTACACTTGTAATCTAATACTTGTTTAAAGGGATTAACTGCCCTATATTAGAGGAGGTTCGATCCTTGAATATAGGATCTATGGTTAGTTTATGGATAGCATTTTTGTATAGAAGGAGGTCTCTAGTAGGGGACAATGGTTGGCAATTTTGGAGAATGCAAGCCTTGTTTGGAGCATTGCCTATATGACATAGACTTTATGCAGCTTCTGTATAGGTTCTGTTTTTGAATGAAACATGGTGATGATTTGCTTCTGTATGTTATGAGTTGGTTTTTCTAATAATTTTTTTATGCATATGGTCCATTACATCCCATTGCACTAATTCTTATTGGGAAATACCATTATCCTTACACTATAGAAAACAGAGGCAGTTTCACTTCTTGTCTTTATGATCATAGTAACCTTGATATTGAACTGTGCATTTAGTCTTATGTTATACATTTCCTGTGGATTATCTTGCAGCTCTGATTTTACACCAGCCTATCTTTTCAGCAATGTTTTGATTTTCTTATATTTCTTATATGATATCAGCCTAGTTTTTTGATAACTCTATGATTATTTTGTAGTTTTCATAATATACCAGCATGTGCAGTGATAATTGTGTGATTTGTATAGACAGCCTTGGTTTCATATCAGTTTATTCCTTCAATGATTGTTTAACTTTAGCTACAGTTTTCATGTTAAACCAGCCTGTTACATTGATAGTGGTATAACTCTTTCCATAGCTTTGATTATATATCAGTTTGATTCTCATTTTGACTTCTTTGATTTGTACATTTGAGAACATGATTTCCTTAAGCTTGAACCCCTGTAGTCTAGGTTCAACTTTAGGGATAACACCAGGAATGCATCAAAGTGCAGTTTCGAAAAGTCGAAAGTCGAGTTCTGCTTTCTGAACCGGAAAGGAGAAGCGTAGAAGGGCAGAAACCATTGTTATGCAAAATAGACAAGCAATGTTCCGCTATCCAATCGGGAATCGGAGGTGCGGAATCGGAAATGTGGAAGTGGAAAAATTCTTGTCTGCGGGAGTTGAAATTCTTATTTCTGCATCCCACTAAAGTGCGGAAATGCGGAGGTGGAAAGAAAAGTGTGGAGACGGAAGTGTGCAGTTGCAGAAGAGAGAAAGTAGGAAAAGTTAACTTTTTGCTTTCTGATTTCTGCTAGAAGGTGGAAAGGTAGTTAGACAGTGCGAAAAGTTGTTTAACAGAGAAATTTTGGCCCGTTAATTTCAGATTTCAAGTATTTGAGGTCTGCAAATGAACCGACACCATCAGTTTTGGTATCAAAGCAAAGCAAGGGTTCTGTGTGAGGAGTATCAGAGCTCATTTGAGCTTGTAGAAATATGTCGCTGAGACGAGGACGAGCACATGGAGTTCCTATAGGACGTGGTCGAGGAAGACAACCTGCAGAGATAGAGGTACATAGATATATGAGAAGACTGGAAGAAAGACTAGAAGCTATGGAGAGAAAGAACCACACAGAAAATTCAGATAACAGTGATGAAGAAAAAGAATCCACTGAAGAAGAAGAAGAAGATCCTGAAGAAGTCAGAGTCTTGAAGATGCTGATGAAGGCCAGTAACAGACCAAGGGTGGAGGTACCTATGTATGAAGGTAATTTAAATGTTGAAGAACTCATGGATTGGATTAATGCTCTGAATAAATATTTTGACTTTGAATAAATTGAAGATAAGAAGAAAGTAAGATATGCAGCTACCAGAATGAAGGGACATGCAGCTATTTGGTGGGATGAGCTCCAAATCTATCGAGAAAGAAGAGGTAAGTCAAAAATAAAATCTTGGGATAAGATACTACGTAATATTAAGATTCATTTTATGCCTAAGGACTATCAGTTGAATCTTATTAGATAGTTACAGAACCTTATACAGAAGACCATGACTGTAAAAGAATACACCAAAGAATTTTTTAGATTGAGTATTAGAGTTGGACATACACAGGAAGGTCTAGAAAGACTAGCCAGGTATATCAATGGATTAAGATATGATATACAGGATGAACTCAGTCTATTAAATTTGAAAACTGTAGAAGATTCATATCAGGTAGCTTCAAAGGTAGAAGAGAAACTGTTAAGAAAACTGAACCAGAGAAACATGGGAAAGAACATAGTAAGAGGCAGAGGATCTCCTAATAGTGGGGGTAGGACTTCCAAAGATGAAGCTGAGGGTTCTAGAAGTCAATCATCCCAGAGGGGAGGATTTAGAGGAGGCAGAGGAAGAGGCAGACAGAAAGAGGTAAAGTGTTATACTTGTGGAGAGGTTGGACATATGAAATCAGTCTTCAGGTCAGAGAAATGTGAATTTTGCAGAGGCTCGGGAAGTGTCAAAAGAAGAAACAAAGATGAATAACCCTCCAGAGGAAGGAGAATCTTTTATGCTGAAGAGAGTTTTGGTAAAGTTAGAGAAGCAAGTACATGAACCAGCGCAGAGGAAAAGTTTGTTCAGAACAAGGTGTAAGTCACAAGGTAAGTGTTGTAAAATGGTTATTGATAGTGGTAGTACATATAATTTGGTTTCCATTGAGATGGTAGAGAAGTTGGGATTGAAGAGGATGAAGTAACTCCCTACAAAGTGTATTGGTTGCAGAAAGGACATTTGCTCTTGGTGAATGAGCAGTGTAATGTGGAATTCCATATTGGTACTTACAAAGATGAAGTGTTATGTGACATAATACCTATGGATGTGTTCCATATACTGTTAGTGAGCCCTTGGCAGTATGACAGGAAAGTTGTTCATGATGGGAGAAAAAATACTTATTCTCTAGAGAAGGATGGGAAGAGACATATTTTGTCACCCTTGGAAGATGAAGTAGCTCTGGAAGGATCAAGTTCAAGTATTTTGTTGATGTCTGGCAAAGAACTGTTGCAAGAAGTTCAGAAAGAGGAGGATCTACATTTTTTCCCTTGTTGTTAAACCAAAGGTAATTTTAACTTCTATAAATTTAGATGATTTTCCTGTTGAAGTTAAAACTTTGCTTGATGAATGTGCTGACATTATTGTGGATGAGTTGCCAAATGATTTACCCCCTATATGAAGTGTTAGTCATGACATTGACTTAATACATGGTGCAATTTTACCAAATAAAGTAGCATACAGATTAACTCCTCAAGAAAATGAATAAATCAAACAGCAGGTGCAGGAGATGTTGGAGAAAGGATTGGTGAAATAAATTTTGAGTCCTTGTGCAGTACCCATTGTACTTAGTCCAAATAAAGATGGTGGGTGGAGGATGTGCACTGACTCCAGGGAAATCAATAAGATCATTATCAGGTATAGATTCCCTATACCCAAAATTGATGATGTGATGGATTGTTTAAGTGGTTCAAGATATTTTTCCAAAATAGATTTGAAAAGTGGATATCATCATATTAGGATAACGGAAGGGCATGAATGGAAAACAACATTAAAAACTAATGATAGATTGTATGAATGGTTAGTGATGCCATTTGGTCTTACTGATGCACCTAGTACCTTCATGGGGTTGATGAATGAGGTTTTAAAAGAATTTACTGGAAAGTTTTTGATAGTGTATCTATATGACATTCTGATTTTCAGTCAGAATAGAGAGGAACATTTAAGACATCTTAAGTTGGGGTTAAGAACTTTGCAGAAGGAGAAGTTTCTGATAAATCGAAGAAGTGTAGTTTCCTGAAGAAGGAATTAGTTTACTTGAGATTTGTTGTTTCAGAAGAAGGACTCAAAATGGATTCTGACAAGGTACAAGCAATTGTAAATTGGCTAGTTCCAAGAAATGCTTATGAGGTAAGGAGTTTTCATGGACTTGTTAGTTTCTATATAAAGTTCATTAAGAATTTTAGTCAGATTTGTGCACCTTTGATAGATACTTTCAAAGGAAGTATACAACCTTTCAAATGGACAGAAGCAGTTGGTAGCAATTTTAAGTTGTTGAAGAAAAAGATAACTGAGAAGTCTATCTTGGTTTTTCCCTGTTTTGACAAAGTGTTTCACGTGGAAACAAATGCTAGTGGAACAATAACGGGAGCAGTTTTGAGTCAAGAGCAGAGGTCGATGACATATTTCAGTGAGAAATTGAATGAAGCAAAACATAAATATTCTTCATATGATAAAGAATTATATGTTGTTGTGTAGGCTCTTAAAAAGTGGAGACATTATTTGATGTCGAAGGAATTTGTGTTGTATTCTGACAATCATGCTTTCCAGTTCATAAATAGTCAGCCAAAATTGAACCAAAGACATGTTAAATGGGTAGAATTTTTGCAGAACTTTACCTTTGTTATCAAGCATACAAGTGGTAAGTCTAACAAAGTTGATGATGCTTTGAGCAGAGTAGATATGGTATTGCAAGAAGTTAAGGTCAGTACTTTGGGATTTGAAAACTTGATTGATATGTATAAGGAAGATTTAGATTTCAAGGATATATATGTTGCCTATGAAATTCCAGTTACCCATAACAGAAGCCAATGGTTAGCTTATATGTTGCAGGAAGCTTTGCTAATCAAGGATAGTAAATTGTGTTTTCCAAAATGTTCAATGAGAGAGAATTTGATTCAAGAAAATCATAGTGGAGGTCTATCAAGACATTTTGGACAAGACAAGACTTTTGCTTAGGTGAGTAATTTTTACTTTTGGCCAAATATGCAGCATGTTGTGAAGAATTTTTTTGAAAGATGCAGAATCTGTCAACATGCAAAAGGGAGAATTCAGAACACAGGATTGTATCAGCCCTTGCATATTTCGGCTAGGCCTTGGGATTCCACAAGCATGGATTTTGTTTTGGGTTTACCTAGAACTCAGAGAGGTCATGATTCAATTTATGTTGTGGTAGATAGATTTTCCAAAATGGCTCATTTTATTGCATGTAAGAAGACTAATGATGCAACCAATATTGCTAACCTATTTTTTTTTCTGAAATTGTAAAGTTGCATGGGTTTCCTTTTAGTATTGTATCTGACAGAGATACAAAGTTTGTTGGTAATTTTTAGAGAACTCTATGGAAGAAGTTGGGGACTAATCTCAGTTTTAGTTCTACTTATGACCCTCAGAATGATGGATAGAGTGAAGTGGTAAATAGAAGCTTGGGAAACATACTGAGAAGCCTTGTGTATGAACATCCAAAACAGTGGGACTTGGCTCTAGCTCAGGGTGAGTTCGCATCCAATGATTCACCCAACAGAAGTACAAGTATGAGTCCTTTTCAAATTGTCTATGGGATGCATCCAAGAGGTGTATATGAACTTAGAGATTTGGGAAAACAGGAAAAAAGAAGTGCAGAGGGTGAAGACTTTGCAGTTAGTATGCATGAGCTACAGGAGAATGTCAATAAGAGATTACAGGAAAGTGCAGAAAAATATAAACAAAGACCAGACTTGAAGAGAAGAGAAGTAAACTTTCAAGTTGGGGATTTAGTGATGGCCTATCTTAAAAAGGAGAGGCTCCCTAAAGGAACTTATTATAAATTAATGCTAAAAAATATTGGACGTTGTAAAGTCTTAGGGAAGTTTTATGCAAATGCTTATGAGATTGAACTTCCTTCTGACCTGCAAATTTCACCAATTTTTAATGTTTTAGATTCATGTCCTTTTAGAGATGTAGGTATCCATACATATGGTGTAAATTTAGATGGAAATGATTCAGCTATATATTGGCAAGGACAAATTCCACAAAAAGAACAACCTCAGATTGAAGCCATCCTTGACAGAAGAATCCTAAGGAAGACCATGAATAAAACCTTCTTTCAATACTTGGTCAAATGGAGAAATCAACCTACTAAAGATGCAGCCTGGATGACAGAGCAAAAAAATTTCAAGTACAATGTGCATCTTAAAGATTTAATGAAGAATTATTTTCTTCCCTAGGAGTATGATGCAGGAGCATCCAACTCAGCTTGATGAATCAACATCCCGCTTGGATTTCATTTACCGATGAGTCAATCCGCCATGTAATCCCTTCTAGATAAATTTGGTTCAATGTTATAAAGATAGGGTTAGTTTTTAATTTGTAATAAGTGGCTGATAACCATTGTTTTCCTTGATCCCTGCATGGATTTCTTAAGGATCGATCTTTGGAGAAAAGGTTTCTTTAATTACGTCCTCGGATCCAACCTAGTCAGATTTGACAAGTTTGTTGAGTGTTATAAAATGAATTGAATGTAATAGTTAGAACAAGGAAATAAGAGAGGTGGGTGAACATAACAGTGAGTGAGGAGAAAACAAGTAGAGTTCTCTGTGTGTATTTGAATTTTCCGATGAATTGAATAAATAATAGAGGAATAAACTTTGCATGTGTTTTGATGGATTTCATGTCTTCATATAGTTCTGTAGAAGTATGACTTCATCCTGCATTCACTCCACATAAACTGTGTATAAATTATGTGGCTTTAGGTAGTCATAGTTTTCGAATTACATAGGAAATTGATCCTTTCAGTGATCAATTCGACGAAGTTTACAAAGAAGGTAAAAGGACAGATCGGACGGTGAGGAATGATCATGATAAAGATCAACGATCACAATTCATTTCCGCAACAAGGAAAGAAAATCCACAAAGTTTGATCACGATCCGCACTTAGAATCAGATCGACGATCGAGATCAAGTCCGCAGAATATTGACGGTGGGAAAGAAGTGATGTGTGGAATCTGGAAGCCGATAAGGCATCAAAGTGCAGTTTTGAAAATCCAAAAGCCGATTTCCGCTTTCCGAACCGAAAAGGAGAAGCGCAGAAGGATGGAAACTATCGTTCTGCAAAATAGAAAAGCAATGTTCCACTATTCAATCAGGAATAAGAGGTGCGAAATCGGAAGTGCGGAAGTGGAGAAATTCTTGTCTGCTGGAGTTGAAATTCCGATTTTTTCATCCTGCTAAAGTGTGGAAAGGATCAAGCGGAAGGAGAAGTGCAGAGACGGAAGTGCACAGTTGCAGAATAGTGAAAGTTGGAAAAGTTAACTTTACACTTTCTGATTTCCGCTAGAAGGTGGAAAGGTAGTTAGACTGATCTGAAATTTACTTAAAGGATCTTTATAACCATTATTTGCATGTGAAGTTTAAAATGTTAATTACTCACAAACAATCTTTGAAATGCATATTTAAATAACATCCATCAACACATAAACACATAAGAATGTAAGCAAACCATCAATGGACAAGATCTGATAACGGAGTTCACCAGACCCCCTGGCTATGTCTCCGGGCCACTTCCAAATGGGAAGGCCGACAGATAAAATCTTCAAATGCTTACAAAAATATGTATTTTGGAAAAAACTTCTAAGTTATGTCACTAAGACTCAGAAACAGACTTCACCATTGCGTTCCTCTCAAAAAATCGAGAAAATTGAGTATAAATTTGACCCTGTTTTCCTGAGGCCTCCTTTGGCACGCAATTCAAGACAACCAATTTACACAAAAAGACAAAAATACTAAATGTTCTATACTTCTCCTCGGGAAATAAGCCTGTACTTGTCTGCAAAACCTTGCATCTGAACTCTATCTCGTGCTATATAAAATTCCGAACTCCGAACTTGACCCCCGTGGCTAGAAATCGTGGTTCTTTTAATAGCATCTGGACGCTTCAAGTTTAAAAACATACTATGCCGAATATCTTAACAAGTGGCTGCTTTGGCGTGTCAGTCAAAGCAGTTGTTAAAATGGGAGGAGTTCGCACGATCAAATCCACGGACCTCTCCCATAATTTGAGTTTTTTCATATGGTGGCACAATATGATTTAACCATGTTTTATGGTTAAGATATGGTATGTTTAATATAGTTCGGTGGCATGATAAAATTTTACAACACATAGGATATAGTTCGGTGGCATTGATATGGCGCATTTTATGGATTGGCTGCCATAAAGTTTATGGTTATGGTTTTTTGGTGACACATACAATGCGATGGAAGGTTGGTATATCATATGGTTTGATATAGGAGTGGGAGGGCTTGGTGTTGTCTAGGTCAAGGGCTAAGCCTTTGATCACCCCCTTTTGTCAAACTTGTTTACATTTTTATTTTTCATATGGAAATATACATGGGAAATCCAGTAATACTTTCCCACATTAGTGGATGGTAGAGGTGGTAAACCATCGACCATCCTCACAGAAGGCCTAACCCCAAAGGACTCAAGGCTTGAACCCGTGACCTCTCCCCAAACTGAGAGAGTGTGCACACGTCTTACCAATTGAGCTAACCCTTGGGGCTCAAACTTGTTTACATTTATGGGGTCATGGTGACCTTACCATAAGGTTTGGGTTCAATTTCCATAGCCCCAAAATCACATTTTTTAACTATTTTCATCATTTTTAAACCATTTTAACTATCTTTAAGGAAACTTTAAACTTGGATATCTTTTGTATCTAGAGGTCTTTTTCCACGAAACAAGCATCACTGGAAAGTTGTTGACGAGCTCTTTCATTTTGTAAGCATGTATTCATTTTTGAAGACTTTAACTTCTATCTCCTTTGAGATGATCCACCTGGATCATAGACAGTGCAGAAAGATGTTTAACAGAGAAATTTTGGCCTATTAATTTCAGATTTCAAGTATTTGAGGTATGCAAACGAACCAACGCCATCACTTCCTCTTCCATGCGAGTTACTTCCCTTCACCAATTCGAAAATTGTGGTTTGTGATATGTTACTTGACACCTCTTCACCTCCCAAGAACATTCCATTCCCCATAATTTTGAATTTGGATGTAGGGTATGACAAGTGTAGGGAGGAATCTAGCCACCCAAGGACTCCATGAGCCTCCAAGTGTCTCATGAATCAATGCTACTTTATTTTCTCCACAGTTATTATTCATATGACCCAATTTAATGTGTATATGGTAAACTAAGGTCCTCTTGGGTATCATAGCTCCCTCATTACAAAATTTTATGCCTCCACCTCAACCTAGGGAACTAGTAGGTTGGTGAAACATTGTTTGCTAGTAGTCTTATTTGGATGTGGACATGAGAGAGAGAGAGATCCAAGGAAAAACTTATGGGGAAACTATTAAATTGAGCACATAGATCTATGGACAAACACACAACTCATAGGATAGATCACACAATTTACTCAGTTATTGAAGAATGAAACAGTGCAAAAATGGCTTGCGGCTATGAATGCTTTTCGTTAATCAAAGAGTCATTAGATAATAATTACAATGAAGTACAATGGCTTAAATAGCCACATGCAATTCGAATCCACATGAGGAAATTTGAATTGATTAGACTCTACTTGATTATAGGTAACTAAGACCTTGTCTAAATCACTATCAGAGGACTCAATAGTTAACTGACCTTGTCTAAACCATAACCAGAGTTCATCGGAGTTCTAAACACAACTCAAGTGTTACATTCAGTGTTGACTAAGGCTAACTGACTGTGGTAGGTGAGAAATGTGCCCCTCCTGCATGCAACCATGCAAACGTAGCACTAAATGAATGTAGAGGACTAGAATTGAATGTAACTGACTCCTAACTTAGCTTGACTAGTCACCAACTCAACTGAACTGACCTTGGTTGGTTTCAGCACTCCCAGTGGCTCCTAAATTGTAGGGATTGGTCTAGGAGGCTCCTAAACTGATGCATGCAAGTGCAACCATTGGCAGTAGGCCTCAATTAATGTTCCCCACACTTTAGTAAAAGAAACATGTGCCCCAATTAGGCCAAGTGGACCCAATGGTGCTAGTGACTAAAAATAGACTGGACGGACTCCCAATTTAGACATGACTCCTGATTTAGATATATGACAAAATTTGGACAAGGTAGGATTAATAATTCTAACAGAAACCCCTAATCACTTAAACACATTTTGTAGAAGGTATCTGGTGGAAATGTATTAGTATAGATATGATGCATATCCCAATAGGGACATTAAGTGAGGCACACAAAAAATATAGTTTTCTTAGGAATGAAACTTGATACCTCTTACATGAAGCTCAAAGAAGTTAACCACTCAAGCTAGCCCACAATGCTATAGCTTGATATATTTGTAGACATATAGATATAAATAAAGGTATATATAGATATATTATTTATATGCACATGAGAACATGGTGTGATGATAAAGGAAGAAGACTTCTCCCCTAACTAGTTGGGTTCAAATCTCATTGAGGTTTGTCGTAATAGGAAAGTGTGGGGAGAGAAGGGAATCTTTAAGACCATCCAAGAACACACGTGCATGTAAGGGATTAGCTCAATCGATTGTCACCATTGTAGGTGAACATTACACTGGTTTCATGCTAATAATTGAGGTATGAGTCCACCCAGTCTATGCTTTGTTGACTATATATACATGTCACAAGCTAGATTTGAACCTGGGTGGGAAGAATCACAACCAACGCTCCCACCCAATCTAGGATTTTTTCGACTATATATATATATATATAAACTCCCTTCATCATCCTACACTAAGCATTCAAAAATGAAAAAGTTGCTAGTTTACAAATGCTTCACAAGTTTTCTCCAAGTTTGTTTGGACAAAAGGAGGCATTAACCCCAACCACAATAACAACTTGTAACCTCACATGATTCAATAGGAGTAGATATTTTGACTTCACGGACATTACACCTTAGAGTAAAACAAGTATTACTTAGCACTTGAACCAATTACTTTTGAACATTTACATATTTAATATATATAAAGATATATAATTGTAAAAAAAAATATTCACATAATGGATAATTCTAATAAAGCAAAATGAAAAAAATATGAAATCTGACTTCTAATATAAAAATAAATAAGGATGGAAATAATTGTAATAAAAAAAGAAGTAACGATGTTCACATACCTATATAAACAAGTGTTGCGTGGCAGCGGATACCTGTCGATGTTGGCAAGTATGCTGCCACTTTGGATTCTCAACATTGAAAAGAAAATCATAAAAACATATTAACCGATGTAATGCTAAAACTAAAGGAGTAGTTTCTATTTTGAAGTTGAAGTTTTCTGACATGTCAATGGTGTTTCAGTAATTCTCTATATATGCACATAGATTTTTGGTATAAACCAGGATGAGGTCCATCACTATAATCACATTTTAAAAGTGCATAAGAGTTACGTTTTTTTGTTGTTGTAGTAGAGTTGTATGATAAATAAACCTTTAAAACCACCAATATCAACTTATTATTTTCTAATATAGTATATTGTTTCCTTATGTCGCCTTTGGACTATGTTTCCAATTGATGGAGTACAATTATTGTAATAGCTTACAATGGAATGAAAATTGGTATGACACAGGGGTATACGCTTATTCAAAGCTAGTTTGAGATCTAATTCATTATGCATCCAATTCTTTCATGAATTTGTGAAGTGATTCTTGATTTGTTGTGAAACATTTTTGGGTCCTTATGATTTCCAACTCAATGAAAGCTATGCAAATGCAATACCTGATCTCCTCGAGAGGCACCTTATTTTTTTACACTGCATAGGGGAATCCCACGAGCATTTTTGGAACATTGCTCTGACCATAGTAGTTGCTCGAGCATGCTTTCATTTTTGTCCGAGCGAACATCCGACAGACAAGGAGGTTTTTGGTTTCCTCCAGGAACTGCATCATGCTCAATAAACTAAGTGAACTGCTCATAAAAGAAGAAGAAGAAAGCATAATAATTTCTTTTTTTTAGGAGAACGATTAAGATTTATTTAGAATCTGGCAAAGAGGTTGCCAGGGCCATTACAATACTGATTCAAGTAGGCTAACCTGCTCTTCATTTCCAGCTTAACAAACCTATCCATAATAAACAAAGACCAGCAATTCATTCAGAATTTTAGGACTTGAATCTGAGACGTTATCAAGTCATTCCTCTCCTTACAGCGATATTCCTCTTCCATATCCTTCATGATCTCTCAACTAGAGATGGTGCGTGGGTAAGAAATCAGCTGTCTTCTTATTTCTTCTGATAACCTGGCAGAAATCCATGATCCAAGCTGAGATGATGGTCTGTGAATTGAAGAATCGGTCTATCTGGAAATGGTCTTGCTCCATCAGAAGCTGTTAACATGCCCACATGATGAGGCAGGGCTGGGCCAACCTTGTCCTTAAGGGAACGATTGATAAGATGTTTCATCATTGACCATCAGCTGATTCTTTCTTAGGAGAGTGCCACGATTAGCCTCAGCATCTGCTATGCTGTTGAGATTTCTTAAAACATGATAAACCTTGTAATTTCTGAATTGCAGCAGAAGAAGAAGGACTTTCCTGTGCGTTTGGGCAAGATTAATGTCCATTGGCACCTTCTTTGTATGTAACGCTTTGACAATCAGTCTGGAGTCTCCCAAGATAGTAATCTTCTGAATGTTCAGCTTCCCTGCTTGTTGTAGACCTTGCCACGGTGCTAGATACTTTGCCTAATTGTTGGAGGCGTGACCTAGACCCCATGCATAGGATAGGTGGAGTTTGCCAGAGGGCTCAAAGATGATGCCTCCTCCTCTAGCTTGACCGGGATTCCCTTTCGAGGCCCCGTCAAAAAAGAGGCACCATTCATCGAGGGCTGATCTCCATTTGATGAAATCCTATTCATTCAACCTGATTTCCCAGTTTATCTTTTGAGGAGGCTTGATAGTTCCAATTCTTTGCTGGTTCAGATTGAACTCCTTAATCCAACGCTCTTCTTCAGGAGAGAGGGTAGTCGAATTTCCAATAAAGGGCTTAGTATTTAAGGCTTCTGCTAGAATTGTCCAAGCTTTGATAGCCACCTATGGAGGGAGCCTACTTTCCTCCTTAAAAATTCTGTTGTTCCTCTCCAACCAGATCTTCCAACACAAAAATTTGGGGGTCCACATCCAAACGAGAGTGAGGAGATTTTTCTTGCTCAGATTGAAGGGAGAAAGGGATTTCCAGCTACTTATGAGCTCCGTTACTGAGATAGGAATTCTTAAGGAAGCGGACCCTAAGATAAGCATCCAAGCTTCTTTAGTATAATCACATGAAATGAATAGATGCTCGGCAGTCTCCTCAGCCTGATTACAAAGAGTGCAGCGGGAAGGCCCTTCCCAGCCTTTCCTCTTGAGGATATCGCTTGTCAAAATGCCGTTATGAAGTAGGGTCCATATGAAAATGTCAACTTTGGGAATTGAAGGGAAGTTCCAGAGAGCTTTCCACAGGCCAGGATTGGTAGGGACCCAAGGCAACTCCAAAATAGCAGAGTAGCTAGCAGCAGCAGTGTATTTCCCCGAGCCTGAACCCCATCCCCGCTTATCTTTGGATCTAGCGCTGAAGGGCGACTTCCCTTAAAGGTATTCCAATAGAGTTGAAGCTTCCTCCTCAAGGTCGTCCGGATAGTCTCCTAGGTTCCAGCTTTTCCAGGAATCTATGTCATCGCTATTCCAGGAGGAGATGTCCCACAATGTGCTGCAATGTTTAGATTGGAGCCAAGCTTTGATGTTTCCCAGATCTATTGACTCATTAAGCGGCTGATCCCCAAGGATGGAATCCTCCCATATTCTGATTTTTGTCCCGTTTCCTAGAATCCATGTGAGCTTAGGAGTGAAGTAAGGCAGGGCTCTTTTGCAGAGAGAGAATATCGGTGATCCTTTCTGCACTTTTGTAGGCTTCTCGAGACATCTCTCCTTGTCTCCTCTGAAGTATTTTTCCTGGATGATTTGCTTGCTCCACGTTCTTTTCCCAGTGATCATATTCCAGAGAATTTTGCCACCCATGGCTAGGTTTTGGGTAGCCACATCTCTGATTTGGAGGCCCCCCTCCATCTTTGACTTCGTGACCTTGTCCCAGCTCACTAAGTGAAGCTTCTTTTCACAGTTTCGTCCACCTTCCCAGAGGAAGCGACGCAGCAGCTCATCAATTTTATTTGTTATGGTTTTGGGGGCTAAAAGGACTGAGCATTGATAGATTGGAAGGCTGGTGAGGACAGAATTCATCAGAATAACTTTACCTGCTTTGTTGAGCCGTTTTTCCCCCCACGCATGGATCTTGTTTTTTAGCTTGTCCAGGAGAGGCAGCCAATGGACAACTCTGGGGGTAGATTTGAATATTGGAATACCCAGATAGGTAAAAGTGTCCCAGATAGTAACGCATCCCATTTCAAGAGTCTGAGATATCTCCAGCATTTCATGGGGGGAGCAATTCCAGCCATAGATCTTACTTTTATGAAAGTTTATTTCACTTCCAGAGCTGTCTCTGTAGTATTCAAGTTTAGTTTTAAAGTTCCTTACTGTATTGAGGTTGGCAGATCCCAGCAATAGAGTATCATCAGCAAACTGGGCATGGTTTACCTCCTTGACCTTTGGGACTATTCTGATGCCTGATAGGGACCTGTTTTGGAGACATCTATTCAATTGGAAGCTTAGAATGGAGGCTTGAATGACATAGAGCACCAGGGAGAGAGGACAACCTTGCCTTAATCCTCTTGAGGCCTGGAAAAAATTGGCAGGGCGGCCATTAACCAGAGGGGCAATCCAAGGGGCTAATATGCAAGCTTTGACCCACTCTATGAATTTCTAGTTGAACCCAAAATTTCTCATTGCTGCAAGAAGGAAATCGTGCTTGACTCTGTCAAAAGCATTGGCCAGGTCCAGCTTCACCATACCTTTCTCTTTTTTCTTGCAGCTGGTATGAATGGCTTCTTGGACTAAGATAATGTTGTCCATAATCTCTCTTCCTCTCACAAATCCACCTTGATTTTTTGGGATTAAATTAGGCAAGATTCTTTTGAGTCTGGTGGCCATTATTTTGGTGATGATTTTGTATCTCGTATTGCATAGGGATATTTGCCTGAATCTTTTAAAGTTATTAGCCCCTTTTTCTTTTGGAATGAGGGTCAAGAACGAAGAATTGGTGCTGCCACCTAGCTTGGTGCAGCTCTGAGACTTCTTAACCATTCTGTACAAGTCATTTTTTATAATGTCCCAGCAAGACATGTAGAACTGGGCTGTAAATCCATCCGGCCCAGGCGCTTTGTCAGGGTCCATTTTAAAAAGAGCTTTCTTAATTTCACGAATGCTGACAGGTGTATTCAGTAACTGGTTGTCATCCTCATTGATCAACTTTGGAATTTCTGAAAGAGGGTACGAATTCTAGTCCACGTGCTCTAGTTCTAGGGCTGAATAGAGATTTTTGAAGAAAGAATGCGTTGCCTCCTTAATGCCGCTGAAGTCCTTTATGACTTGATCTTGAACCTGGATTTCATTAATGGAGTTATAGATCTTCCTGGATTGGGCTTGCTTGTGAAAGAATGAAGTATTTTTGTCTCCAGCTTGGAGCCAAAGCGTCCTTGATTTGACTCTCTAGTAGGTTTCCTCTTCTCTGCAAGATTTGTGATACTTCCTTTGCAGCTCAACTTCCCTATTGAGCAAGGCAGGCGTCACCGGGAGTTCTTCCAAGATCAGTTGGTGTCGTGCCAAATCTTTCTAGGTTCTTTTCCTTTCATCCGAAGGGGAGCTTATATTTTTTGCCCACGCTTTCAGATATGCTTTAAGTCTTCTAAGCTTTCCTTCCCAAACATAAAATGGGGAGCCATAAACTCGTTCATTCCATGAGTTAGTCACCAGGTTGAGAAAGCCTTCCTGATTTACCCAAATTGGGCTAAATCGGAAAGGGATAGGGCCTAGCTTTTCCCCAGGGGAAATGGAGAGTGAAATTGGTTTGTGATCTGAGGTATAATGCGGTAGAATCTTGGAGGTTGCCATAATTCCAAGAGTAAGGAAAGAGGAGTGGATGAGGAAACGATCTAGGCACGTAGCTATGTGGCCAGGTCCTGTTCTTTTGTTGGACCATGTGTACTTCCCTCTGTCAGGAATGATATCTTCCAGTTCCCACTCCAACATCAAGTCTTCTACCCACTCTCTTGCAGGATCCCAGACAATTGATCCCCCTTTTTTTTCAGCCAACGCAAGGGTAACGTTTAAATCTCCAGCCACTACTAAGTTTTCAGGATTATGCTGGTTGAGAAACACTTTTAAGGAATCCCAACACTCTTTTTTCTCAACATAGGAAACCGGCACATACATATTGAATAGGTTTACAAGGTGCCCGGATTCTTTATGGAACAGCTTGGTGAATAGCCAATGAGTGGTTCTTTTTCCTTCTACTAGATCGAGCTTTGCAGAGTCCCAAAACATTGCTAAACCCCCCGAAGCTCCTCTTACACTCACAACCCTACCCGGGCCTTTTTTCCAGAACGAGTTGCTTGCTTGGAGGAGAGCATCCTCCTCTAGTTTTGTCTCCTGGATTAGGAGGACTTCCGACCTTATTACTCTTGCTAAATCCCTTATAGCTTCTTCTTTTAGAGTGCTTCCTAGTCCTCTATAGTTCCAGGAGACGTATTGCATTATTTACCTGGATGGGGGGGATGGCCCCCTTTCGGGGTCTTTCCTAGCTTCATCCCCAATCTGGTATTCATCATTTCTGGAATTGTGTGCTGTGAGCCTTGAACCACATCCTTATAGGACTGCTCTTCCCTTCGCTTCTTCTCAGTCTTTCGTCCACGCTTTGGCTGGTCTGGGGTACTTGACGGACTGCTTGTTTCAGCATCTCCTTCCTTAGAGGATTCAGCTCCTGTTTCCAAACCTAAGCTTATGTGTTGCTTTAATGGGCTGGGATTAGCATGTTTAGGGTTTGGATCGAATGAGGCTTGTGACGACTGAACTTCTTCAGCTTTTGGGGCGTTTGTGGGGGTTTGAGCTGCATTAGAAGCTTCCTGGGGAATAGGCTTGGAGTTGCCTTCCTTTGGGGGTTCCTGGGTCGTTTTCTCCTTGCTTTTGGTATTTTTGGTGATTTTCCCTTTCTTTACTTTCTGCCATCCTTCAGCATCTTCTTTCCCAGCTGCCATTTTGGGACAGTGTCTTTCGAAGTGACCGTGCTCTTGGCAATTTCTGCACTTGAACGGCAGATGCTCGTAGTCCAGCTTTTGGTAATGAGTCCAGGATCCAACGGTTAGTTTTACTGCCTCAGGAATGTCGGCTTCAAGGTCAACTTCAACACAAATTCTAGCGTAGGTGTATTTCCCTTTATTATCGGCTTTGTCAATGAAATGTCCAACTCCATTCCCTATTCTCTGCAGAGATTCAAAATCCCAGCAATGCACAGGGAGGTTGGGAAGTCTAACCCACACCGGCACTTCTTTGGGGAGATCGACCGAGGGGTCGAAATCTGGTGTCCATTTGTTCAGATATAATCCCTGCGTCCCCATGAAGTAGGGGCCATTTCTAAAGATTAAATCTCAGTCTTCTTCTAAGATGAATTCAAAAATAAAAAACCCTCTCCCAATAGGGTATCAAGTTACTCCATGTTTCAAGTTGGGCTTCCAATTTCTTTGTATCCAGTCGTCTGTAGACTTGGTGGAGGGCCATAAGCCCATAAACTGACCCACGAGGCCTCTCTTATCCAACACCAGAGCTATCTTCATTGGTTTCTCTTCAGGGAGGGCTATTTCAGGGATTTCCTCCATTTTCTTGATGAATTTCGGAATCTCCTGAGGGGAGGTCTTTTTACCTCTACAATTGAGGAGCCTTCGAAAGGCCTCCTCATCCAAGCTTGAAGGGGGGTGGGGGTGACCTCCCCTCCCCTAGGCGCCGCCATGACCTCTCTCATGCAGCTCCAACCCTAGCTCGCGCTCCCAGCCGACCGGTTCACAGCTCCAACGCTTTGGTCATTTGCATAATATATCTCCATTGCTTATGTTACTTTCTAAAGATGTGGGTTTTTAAGAAAGCATAATAATTGATAGGTGGAAAATATTGTAATAAAACAAAGCAAATATGTGGTCATTTTCAACATTTTCGAATTAATTAATGGTAAATTGGTAATTTTTTAATGGGAAATGGTTGGATTCTTATATTCATGTTCAATTTTATATATGAAAAAATAACATTTCGAATGGTTATAATTCATAGCTTGCATAGTACAATGATTTGAGCATGGTCACCACATGTTTTTATTTTTGTAATCAAACATGTCCCCTATCACTCATGGTCAAGCACCTATTGTTACTAGCTTAGGGTGCTTAAGTCATCCCACAATATATCCTTAAGCCTAATGCCTACAACTGAGTACATCCTTGTGCCATCCAAATGCCCACTTCAATGGGTTATCACTTCTCATAAAATGGACGGAGCCACAAAAGTCTAGTAGGGATTTTGTGCAAGTGTTTGTAAGAGTACATGTACCGCCTATCATGTTGGACCAATCAATCCCTGTCCAAGCCAAGGCAATGTCTGATTATGTTGAGGTTAAATTAATGCTCATGATTCATGTCAATCACCCTCTTGTGAGAAGCCCTTCCTCACTTTTGGGGACTAGTGATGGAGTTTAAGGGACCAACAGAAGGAAGAACAACTATCATTCTCGCTAGATAACGATCAGTTAATTTTCTTAAATTAACCATGCCTCATGTTCTAGAGATTTAAACTCCATCTTTTGATTTCCTTCTTCAACTTCAGGCATTGTTGGATACTCTAAAAACTTTGATCAATAGGATCTTGGATGCTTCATTGTAGGATTTTGCAGGTTATCGCGGTCATCTCTGCAGACTATTTCATGGATAGATTCACTGACCTGTCAAAATGCATGCCTATCTACCTGTGGCTATAGGCATGCCTATTGTCCGCTACGTCGAAGCACTCATAATCTTTCATGTCCCCTCTTTAACTCTAACATACATGAAAAACAATATAAATAGGGAGTCCGAGGAAAGATATGATATAATGAAATACTAACATGCACATAAACTAAATGCATATTGTGTCATTCTTGTAAGAATTTGAACATTTTAACTGATATATCAAATTATAAACCACATTCAGTGTCCTAGATTTGAAGTTTTATCGATTTGTTATCAATGGTAATCACACGAGCACCAAACTGGAGGGAAAGACATGATTTACCCACCTTTGAAACACCATAGGAAGACGTCAAAAGACCAACCCATGTTTAATATTTGAATAGAGAAAAAAGAATTTAAGTAAAAAATTATTAATCAAAACTGCAAAAACATAACACAAAAAAGTATAAGCACAGGAAAAATAAATGATTTCATTACCTAGGAAGAGAAATGATATCTTGAACTCTCAGGAAATCAAGATCGCAACCTTTATCAGAGCAAGTCCGCATATGTGAGGATCCCATCGAATGTTGTAAATCCTTTATTTGGGCTGGTAAATATGTGGACAAATTACGAAAGAATAGGAAAAAACATTCATCATTCATCTCGAATTGAAAAATTAATGCATGTAGTTACAGGTGAATATTATGGGCAACAACCATGTGGTGGTGTGCATGTTATTTCGTTTTTTGTGCAATGAGAAGGGAAAAGTGTTTAGTTAATTAACTTAAGTGTGTCCACCTATAAGAATTAATTATTTAATTAAGTGTTTCGTGGTATTTTAAATAATAAAATAATTAAGTTATCTTGACACAATTATGTGTGGAGAACCACATATACCAGGCCGTGTATCCATCATGGTTGATTTCCTGGTGCATGGATCATTTGTGCCACTTGTTATGGTGCATGCAATTTGTGTTTTCGAGTTCTTCTACACATACCTTGGAAAGTGTGATTATACATGTTCAATTGTTGCAGCATTTGGCAAGTTGTGATGGCATTGATAGTCGCAGAATAATTCTTATTTATGATTTTATGGAAAATGACAATCTGGTTGTCTGTCTCTTCAATCAAAATAAATCAATATCCCTATCATGGCCCGAGCATTACAAGATTGGGTCGGCATATCCAGGGGGATATCTTATTTGCACGAATTCGTCAAGTCTATGATCATTCACAGGGACGTAAAGGTTGTGAATTTTCTAATGGACAACCATTTCAATGCTCTTGTCGCAGACATTCAACAAGAGATACGGAGAGAATGTCATGGTGTAGGGGGCACATCTTCACAACATTTTACCATATAATGAACCCTACAAAAAGAAGCTCGTATTTCTTGTCATTGCTCGAGATGAAATGGTTGCAAATGCACTCTGATATTGTGGAATCCATACTCATGCCTACAATATCAGGTCCACCCTTGAGCATTGGGGTTTTGTTTTCCAAGGTTATCTATATTATTTTTGTTGATGTATATGTAACTTCGGAATGTATTCTTATATGTATTTTATATATTGTAACCCGATGTTTATTCCGGGATGTTTCTATTATGTATTTGAGTCATGTGGTCATGCCCCGGTGTTCTGATCGGGAGGATTATAATGTAAACAAGTCATATCAAGTCATTGGGTAAGTCCCCACTGTTTAGGGGCACTTGAGTTATTATACACTAATTAAGGTGTAGGCTCGAGTAATAATTATTAGGTCGAGCCTACGTGTGAAATGGCAATTTCAAGTGAACGGACTAATATAAATAGAGAGTGTGTGTCTCTCTATTTATCACTTGTGACTTAGCTCTCTTGCTCTCTCAAGTGTGGCACAATTTTGGAGAAGGAAATTCTTGGGCTTGACAGAAGACAGAAGGCTGTTGTTGTGAAGGGAGGTCATCTTACTGTTTTGGGATCACATCTTGTGGTGATACTATCTTAGAGGAAGTTGAGGGTTTTTCTCCATTTATGGTTTCCCCTCCTAAAATCTTTGTGTCTCTTGTCTCTTGTGATGTGCTTATGTGATTGTTGTGCTTGTTATTCTCTCAGTGAAAAGATTTTAACATAATGCTAGCTTAAATGTTGAAAAACTAACATGGTATCAGAGCTAACCTGAGAAGACGACAGTGTGTAGCTATAGGAACTAGGGCTTCCTATTTTGTGGATCTTCCTCTGTATATTTTCAGCAAAAGTATGCTAAGATGACTCTCCATTAAATGGTGCATCGTTCTGTCGATGCGGAATTCAATTTCAAGCATTTTCAGTTTCGATGTGGAAATTAGGGCTTTCTACAGAAGAGGAATTTTTGGGTGAGACCAGAATAGGATTTTTCTCCTCATCAAAACCGAAATTTATAGACCTGGATCAATAAATTTGGTTGGGTGAAACTCCGGGAAAGTCAAACCCTAGTTTGACCCTGAGCTAGGAGAAACCCTAAATACTAAAACTGCTACATTTTGGTAAAGTCGCGATATTCCGAGATTGGTGAAATCTCAGAAGCTGAAAATTGCAGGGGCCGAAGATCAAATCCTTATGAACACTGTGTCCAAAGTTCAGCCTCTGATTCGCTATATTCTGGGATATATGATCTCTCCAATTTAGGGTTCCATCCTCTTCTAGAAATCATCCATAAACAGGACACCTGGGGAGATCTGCAATATCTTGGGCTACAGAGGTCCAAATGGAATTCCTGAAGATGTCTCAGAAAGGGCACGGACTGTAACTTCTTTTGTCTAAAGTTCAGACTCAGAAGATGAACCAGTGACACGTGGCATGCCGTACAACTTCGTTGTTCTTAACAGTCCAGAAACAAGTCACCTTGGTAAAAGGATCATAAATCAAAAATGGTGAAACAAATTCTGATGAAACCTGCGGTTTTGGATCAGGTACATGTGAGGTTACCTCAGTGAGAAATTTCAGACACAGAGGATCAGTAATTTTGGAGATATCACAGAAACAGTAACAGGAATTTCTACAGAAGAAATCAGAAAATTAGGGCTTCCTGTTCCGGGAGTTTCCCTTCACTGTTTTCAAAAAAGGAGTACATTGGACAGCTCCATTTGAAGAGATCTATCTGTTCATCCAATTAGATCTGAAATATTCCAAGTTTTGAAAATTAGGGTTTCTGTGACAAACC